>JAJEJO010005011.1:176212-203695 GCA_020662805.1 Glaucomys volans | reverse complement strand
GTACTGGGGATTGAACCCAGGGGCACTCCACCACTGAGCCACATCCCCAGCCCTATTTTGTATTTTATTTAGAGACAGGGTCTCACTGAGTTGCCTAGCGCCTCCCTAAGTTGCTGAGGCTGGCTTTGAACTCTAGATCCTCCTGCCTCAGCCTCCCCAGTGCTGGGATTACAGGCGTCTGCCACCACGCCCGTCTCTGATATACTTTTTCTAGCACGTAGAAACAAATTCATACAAGGCAGAGAATAAAGGAGAAGTCAGAGGAAAAATATGCCTTATGCTTTACCTAGCAGTTGTAGAACAATATAAGGTTATGTGAAAATTACTGGGTGCATAGTAGGTTCTCAGACATTGAGAAAAAAAAAAATATGGGAGAAAAAAAGACTATGCAGGCCGGCCGTGGTGGCACGTGCCTGTAATCCAGGCGGCTTGGGAGGCTGAGTCAGGAGGATCGCGAGTTCAAAGGCAGCCTCAGCAACTTAGCGAGGCCCTAAGCAACTCAGTGAGACCCTGTCTCTAAATAAAATACAAAATAGGGCTGGGGATGTGGCTCAGTGACCGAGTGTCCCTGAGTTCAATCCCTGGTTCAAAGAAAAAAAAAAAGACTATGCAGAATAAAAGTGATTTATGTCAGAATTATTTCTTTTTCTGGTTTTCTTTGGTACTTGGATTGAACCAGGGGTGCTTTATCACTGAGCTGCATCCCCAGCCCTTTTTATTTTGAGAAGGGTCTTCCTAAGTTGTCGAGGGTCTCACTGAGTTGCTGAGGCTGGACACAAACTTGGACTCCTCCTGCCTTAGCCTTCTGATAACTGGGATTGCAAGTGTGTACCACTGTGCCCAACTGGTCAGAAATATTTAAGCACTTCATTTTTTATTGTACACAAAATGCCTGTGGTCATTGTTAGGAAATGCCCCACATATTTGGGCTTACGGAGGTCCCCAAACTAATGTTTAAGTTATTCAGTTCAGTATAACATAAAGGTACAACTGCATGCTACAGTTTCTTTTATTATTATTATTTTTTTTTTTTTTTCTTCACAGTGTTGGGGATTGAACCCAGGGCCTTGGTGCATGCAAGGCAGGCACTCTACCAACTGAGCTATATCCCCAGCCCTAACAGTTTCTTTTATTGCCTCAAGCCCAGAGGAGATAATTTTTCCCATCTTTTAACCTTCCTGGGAGTTACAGTTTAGGTTTGCCCTCTGTACTGTTACCACACCTATTTTATTTATGGAATGAGGATTTATAAGGCGTAAGACAGAGGACTGGATTAGCAGGAATGCTATGGACTGGATGTGTCTGTTCTAGTTCTGAGTATGTTGCCTTATCTATCATACTCCAGACTGAGCCCCACCCCCATTTTTTTTTTTTTTTTGGAACTGGGGATTGAACCCAGGGACACTCGACCACTGAGCCACATCCCCAGCCCTATTTTTTTGTATTTTATTTAGAGACAGGGTCTCACTGAGTTGTTTAGAGCCTCGCTAAGTTGCTGAGGCTGGCTTTGAACTCAAGATCTTCCTGACTCAGCCTCCCAAGTCGCTTGGATTATAGGTGTGTGCCACCACGCCCGGCCCCCACCCCCATTTTTGGGGGCATTATAGTTATATGTAATAGTTGAGTACATTTTGCGAAAATCATGTATGCATGGAATTTAATTTGAATTAATTAAATTTAATAAATTTAATAAATTTAATTTAATTTCCCCATTCCCCCCATTCCTTAGCTTCTCTCTGTAGTTACCTAGCCTGAGCCTTACCATGTGGTCCTCAGTGTGCTTCTCTGACTAACCTGGCAGCTTCTCTGTTTCCCAGTTTTCACTGGTTCAGTTCCCTGCTTTTCTTCCGCCCTTTTCCAAATCTTTGATGATGTCCTTTGATTTATTGTCCAGGCTTTCTCTTTGATCTATTATCTGGGATCTCACCAATAATCAAGGGGCATTTCTTTTTCTTTTTTTTTTTTTTTTTTCTTTTTTTTGGAACCGGGGACTGAACTCAGGGGCACTCGGCCACTGAGCCACATCCCCAGCCCTATTTTGTATTTTATTTAGAGACAGGGTCTCACTGAGTTGCTTAGGGCCTCGCTAAGTTGCTGAGGCTGGCTTTGAACTCGTGATCCTCCTGCCTCAGCCTCCCAAGTGCTGGAATAACAGGTGTGTGCCACCGTGCCCAGCAAGGGACATTTATTACTTGTCCAATACCAATTAACTTTTACTCAGTTATGTTTAGTCCTTACATTACTGCAAGCTAAAATTGTAATGTCAGAGATCATCATGTATTTAACCACTTCTTGCTAGATTTACCTAACTGGTCCTTCTTTTTTTCCTCCATAAATGGTAATTGGTTGAATTTTACTCAGTCTATCAAGTAGAGAGGGCTTGTGGGATTTAGCTTACTCCTTTGTTCTCTAGTTGGTGTGGTAAATTAGAAGTCAGATGCTGGCTTCTAATCTGTGCTCTTTACTAAAGGGCTCCAGATCTCTGACAGGGTTGTTCTGAACTGCTTTCCTTATCTGTAAAGATAGGGTAATAAAAATCTGTGCTGCCTACCTCACCTGGTTGTGGTTTGTTCGTTCTTTTTATTTTTGTGCTCCTGGGTATAGAATATAGGGGCCCTTTACCACTAAGGTACATCCCCTAAATTTTTAAATTTTTTTTTTTTTTTTTTTTGGCGGTGCTGGGGATTGAACCCAGGGCCTTGTACTTGCAAGGCAGGCACTCTACCAACTGAGATATCCCCAGCCCAAGTTTTTCAATTTTGAGGTAGCGTATTTTGAGTTGCTCAGACTGACCTAAAACTCGAGATTCTCCTGCCTCAGCCTTTTACATTCCTGGGATTATAGGCCTGCACCACCACACCCAGCTGGCTTACCTTGTTGTTTTTGAGCTTCAGGTGATGTAATGAATGTTAAAAGAGCTTTGACAATTAGAAATAGATATGTAGCTGGGCATGGTGGCACATATCTGAAATCCTAGCTCCTCTGAGGCTGAGGCAGGAGAATTAGATGTTTGAGGCTAGGTTAGGCAATTTAGCACCACCCTGTCTCAAAGTAAAAAAAAAATAAATAAAAAAAGGTTAGGAATGTAGATCAGTGGTAAAGCACCTCTGGGTTTGATCCCCCAGTATCATAAATGAAAAGGAAATAAGACATGTTTATTAGATTATGTGGTTATGAGCAAGGAGGGGGAGGAATACATGTTTATAGTAAGGAGTAGTTTTCTTTATTATATCATCTTAGATTTGAAAATTTCCTTTGCAATTTTGAGTTGATTGAGAAGTGAAATCACAGTTCTTACAGAATTATTGTAATTACCAACTGAAAATACTACTTTTCATACTAAATTATGAATAATCTTAGAGCAATTTTACCATTTGTCAATACAAATTTTATAGGATGTGTTATTGACATATATTATGTTGACATACAAAGCAATATTGTTCTGTTTTTACAGGTAAAGTGCAGTCTTGGGGAGGTGAAGTAACTTTTTCCAAAATCCCACAGGTGGTTAAGTGCAGAGTAGGAATTAAGCTGGTGCATTTTCTGTGTATCACAGAGATTCTGTTGTAACTCATGTAGAAAGTATGCACTAGTGTGTGTTGTTTCTCATTTAATTTTAAATGAATGTAATGGGAGAAATTAAAAAAGGACTGTGATGATTTACAAGTGTACAGCAGCATGTGGATATTTATCTTCTTACTCTGATTGTCCCATATTCTTAGACCAAGTTATTTGTTATATTTGCCTTTCATATACTTGGGAAGTTACCCTCAGGGATGAAATTTTTTGTTAACAAGTTATAATGTAAATCTTTTTAGGGTTAAGGTGATATTAAAAGGAAATGATCTGTAAACATATTTTGGGCTTGATAATTTTGTTTAGGCAGCTGTCTGGGTTTTTGTTTTTGTTTTTGGTACTATGAATTGAACCTTGGAGTGCTTAACCACTGAGCCACATTTCCAGGCTGTTTTTATTTTTTTTATTTTTTTATTTTTCTGGAACCAGGGATTGAACTCAGGGACACTTGGCCACTGAGCCACATCCCCAGCCCTATTTTGTATTTTGTTTAGAGACAGGGTCTCACTGAGTTGCTTAGGGCCTCGCTAAGTTGCTGAGGCTGTCTTTGAACTTGCGATCCTCCTGACTCAGCCTCCTAAGTCGCTTGGATTACAGGCGTGCACCACCACGCCCGGCCTATTTTTTTTATTTTAAGACAGGGTCTTGCTAAATTATTCAGGGCCTCACTAAGTTGGTGAGGCTGGCTTTCAACTTTGCTGCCCTCCTGCTTCAGTCTCCAGAGCTATTGGGATTACAGGCATGCACCACTGTGCCCAGCTGTGCATATTAATATTTGTTGTAGTAGGTTCCTAAATAAAAATGATTTTTAATAGTAGGAGCAAGAGATGTTATCTCTAAGGTCATTAACATGAAAAATAGTTTGTCACTGTCAGAAGGGTGAGATGGCAGTTGAGGTTATTTGAGAAAGAAAGAGTCTGTTTAACCCAGGTCTAGAGGGAAGGATGGGCAAATATTTCGATATGTTATAATGAATGTAAAGGGTAAACTGAGACGAGAAATGGAGTTTGAAGGAATATGTATTGTTTACACTCTGATCAGGGTTTAACATGCAGAAAAGAAGTATGTGGGAAATTAGGTGGTGTGGGCACCTGAGGATCAGTTTATAGAAGGCCTTGAATGTTGCTTGTGTAAGTGGTATATAGTTGCTTCACTGGACAGTACAATGGTATCTGAAACAGGAGGATTCCAAGTTTGAGACCAGCCTCGGAAACTTAGCAAGACCTTGTCTCAGAAAGAGCTGCTTAGGTAGAATACTCCTGTATTTAATCTCAGTAGGGCAAAAATACGCACATATGTACATGTACAAATAAAAGGGACTGGGAATGTCTTTCAGTGATAGTGGGCTTGGAGCCCTGGTTTTAATCCCCAGTACCACAAAAAATTTTTAAATGAAATCAATAGCATTGGAATTGTGCTAAATTTAGGATGAATTGAGAGACCTTAGGATGAGTGTGTGTTGGGAGCTCTCATTAGGACTTGAATTATTTCAGAGTAGAAATAAGGAGTGAGTTGTTATTTTTGTGGTGCTAGGGATCAAACCCAGGGCCTCATGTATGCCAGGTGAACACTACCTACTGAGACACATTTCTAGTCCTTACAAATTATTATTATTAATTTTTAATTTTTTTTAGTTGTTAATGGACCTTTATTTTATTTATTGATTCGAACTCAGTATCTCACACATGCTAGGTAAGTCCTCTACCACTGAGCCACAATCCCAGCCCCTTATAAATTATTCTTATAAAATTTTGCTGTTGGAAATAGATGTTTTTTGTGTTTTTTTTTGTACCCATTGTTTGAACTCAGGGACATTTAACCACTGAGCCACATATCCTTTCTCCTTTTTTATTTTGAGACAGGTTCTCATGAAGTTACCTAGGGCTTCACTCAATTGCTGAGGCTGGCCTCAATCTTGTGATCCTCCTGCCTCAGCCTCCTCAGTAGTTGGGAATACAGGTGTGTGCCCCCATGTCCGCCGAAGTAGATGTTTGACAGCTGGTCCTGTGCCTGTGATAGCTGTAAAGTAGATGGACAATGAAGTATTCACTTGAATTGCTTTATTTGAAAATTATTTTTAGTCTGGCATGGTGATGCAGGTCTGTAATCCCAGTTACTCAGGAGGTTGAGGCAGGAGGATTGAAAATTCAAGGCCAGCCCCAGCAACTGAGGCTGTAATCAGTTTAGTGAGATCCTCCTGTCTTGGGTTAAAAACTAAGTTGGGTTCAGTCTCTAGTAAACTTCCCCACAAAAAAAATTGTTTTGGGGTGGTTGCTTAGAATTTCAAGTATTTTTCTTTAAATAGTGATAAATGGCAGCTAAATGGTTACTTTTGTTTATTTGCTTGTTTTTTTTGGGAACTGTGGAATGAACTCAGGGAAACTCAGCCATTGAGCCACATTCCCAGCCCTATTTTGTATTTTACTTAGAGACAGGGTCTCACTGAGTTGCTTAGCACCTTGCTTTTGCTGAGGCTGGCTTTGAACTTCCCAGCCTCCTGCCTCAGTCTCTCCCGCCACTGGAATTACAGGTGTATGCTACCATGCCTGCCTGGTTTTGTTTTTTTTTTTATTTTTGGCGGTGCTGAGGATTGAACCCAGGGCCTTGTGCTTGCACGGCAAGCACTTTACCAACTGAGCTATATCCCTGGCTGTTTTTTCTTTTAAGAGACTCTTGGGCTGGGGTTGTAGAGCAGTAGTAGAACATTTGCCTAGCATGTGTGAGGCACTGGGTTCAGTTCTCAGAACTGCATATAAATAAGTAAAGGTCCATCAACTAAAAAAATATATATTTAAAAAAAATAAAAGACTGGGTGTGGTGGCACATACCTGTAATCCTATTAGCTCGGGAGACTGAGGCAGGAAGATTGTGAGTTCAAATCCAGCCTCAGCAGTTTAGTGAGGCACTAAGCAATTCAGTGAGACCCTGTGTCTAAATAAAATATAAAAAAGGGCTGGGGAGGTAGCTCAGAGGTTATTTGCCCCTGAATTCAAACCCTGGTATCAGGGAAAAAAAAAAAAAAAGTTTTGTTCTGTTGCCCAGTCTGGTCTGGAATGCCTGGGCTGAAGCTATCCTCTTGCCTCAGCTTCCTGAGTAGCTGCAATTACTGGTATAAGCAATCTTCCTGGCTTATTCTTTTTTTTTTTTAATTTTTTTTCCCTATCGTCTTCTTATAGTAATTGAAATAATGTGCAGTCGCCAACAAATATAGAGAATAATAATATTAGAGCAGCTGTTTTTTTTAGTTTTTACTATGTATCAGCCCTTTTTTTAACAGCTATGAATGGCTTAATACTAATACTTAAGATCAAAGTGAAATGTAACTTTTGAATGTTGCTGCTTTGGGCTGAATAAGGCTTGAGTAGAGAAGAGGAAGAAAGAGTATGCTTCTCATTTCAGGCTTTGAATGAAATAATTGCAAGTTAAAACCTGTGGAACTTACACATATCCAGCTATTGGCACTTTAAGTACCAAGGTGTTTGTGTATTAACTCATCTATACTTCCAGTGTCCCTGAGAAGTAGGTCCTCCTTTATTATCCTCATTTTATAGATGATATAAATGGGTACAGAGACATTTTCAGATTCTTTGAAGATAACGTGGAGAACGATAGTGCTAATTTCTTTGGTTCACCTTACATACTATTGCTAGGAAATTCTGCCCTGTTGGATTTCTCTGCATACATTTTTATTTTGTCCTGTGGAGCCAGTATGCATTAAATTTACTTAGAAATATCATGCAATAGTCATTTGTGAAAAACTCCATTAAATCAGACACTTTAAATTGTTAAAATGGTGAGTTTTATGTTATATTAATTTTGTTTTGGTGTAGAAGTGTATCTGGAAAAAATAATGCAAGTAATAAAGTGCTCAGTGTAGAAAAATTGTAAAGTCTAGTTGAACCAAAAAATTCACTTGACAGACCAGGCTTGCGGGCAGCATGTCTGTAATCTCAGCTGCTCCAACGACTGAGGCAAGAGAATCCAAAGTTCAAGTCTAGCCTGGGAAACTTAGCGATACCCTGTTTACAAATAAAAGTGCTGGCCTAATATGTTCCAGGCCCTGGGTTCAATATCCAGTCAGTTTTGTACCAATTAAAAAAATTTTATGATAACATTCAGAGATTCCATTATTGTGACTTTTATCCTTCCAGTTTACTGTATGTATATTTACATATGATAATGTATGTCTTTATATAATTTGGGATCATAGTATATCTGTTTTTGTAAACAACTTTTGTCTATTTTTTAATAAATATATATATATATTTTTTTTTTTTTTGGCGGTGCTGGGGATTGAATCCAGGGCCTTTGCTTGCAAAGCAAACACTCTCCCAACTTAGCTATATCCACATCCCTGTGTATTGATGTTATATAATTTACTTAGCCAAGTCCCTCTTCAATATCTAGATCATTTCCTGACTTTTTAAAATGAGATGAAAGATCTGAGAGTATTGCTCAGTATTTGTGAGGCTCTGGGTTTCATTCCCAGTAATGAACCTCCCTCATCTCTGGCCAAAGTGGTAAGAATTAGGCACACTTAAAGTATTGCTTTTTTGAACTATGCGAGTTATGTCATTTTTTTTTTTTTTTTTGGTACTGGGGATTGAACTCAGGGGCACTTGACCACTGAGTCACGTCCCCAGCCCTATTTTGTATTTTATTTAGAGACAGGGTCTCACTGAGTTGCTTAGGGCCTGGCTAAGTTGCTGAAGCTGACTTTGAACTCTGATCCTCCTGCCTCAGCCTCCCAAGTGCTGGGATTACAGGCGTGCGCCTGGCATGTCATTGTTTTTGTTGCTTCAGCCAGTGCCTTTGTCTTTGGCTCAGGAAAGGTTTGCTGGCAAACCAGAATATGTATTGACAACTAGAGAACAGTGTTACCGACTTCATATATTGAATAGACGCTTTAGTCATTTGTTCTGCACATGGGGAATATTTGAACTTCCAATAAGTTTGGGGAGATGGGAGTTATTTTAAATATTGTAGAAAATTCTTTTGTAAAATACAGAATTCTTACGTGAAGAAAATTCTGATTTAGCAGATCTGAAAATTTATTTTTGGGGAATTAGATTGGTGCAATGTGAAAAACATTTTTAGTAGAGTCTGGTTTTAACTGTGGCTTTACTCTTTTGGTACTCTTATTGTGAACCAAGGGCAAGCAACTTTATTTCTGTCTCAATTTTCTTATCTACAGTATGGGGAAAACTGCCTTCTTAGCCCTATGCACAGAAACTGCTATGAGGTCATGAGATAAAATTATTGCATGTTAAGTGTTCAGGACAGTGTCTGCTTTGTATTGTGCACAAATGTAGCTGGCTAGATCACTGCCCTAAGTATAGTCACTTTACTAACAATTAATTGCTCAGTGTGTGATTTGGTGGAGATACACATTGATGCTCTTCAGTTTTGATTTTAATGAAATATCGTAGGTTTTTATTTTGTTTTTTGTTTTTATGGAGAAATCTATGAGGAGAGTTGAGGATCATAGAATTGATTTTTAAGTATTTAACACCTGCTTAATGAATGCTTATGCTGAAAATTGCTGAAAATGTCACTTACAATAACAAACCATTAGAAGTGAATTTGTTTTAATTTGTGTTTGGAAAGATTGAAATTAAAGCCAACAGAAGTTTAAGAGAGTGTTTTTTTGTTTGTTTTGTTTTGGTAGTGCTGGAGATTGAACCCATGGTTTCACATGTATTAGGCAAGTGCTCTGCCACTGGCTGCATTCTCAGTTTGAGAAATATTTATTAGTGAGCTTTCTGTAATTGGGTACTCCACAATTTTGCAGAATCCCAAACTTGTTAGTATACCTGGGTGTCTGAACTGTATTTCCTGCCCCCATGATGAATAATTGGGAAAGAAACACTTCTATTGCATAGTAGAGAAATCTTTTGAAAGGTAAGAGTTCTTCTACCATCAAGGTGTTTAGGAGAGTAATTCGTAATCTGAATGTTGCTTAGGGAACTGCAGTTAAATAGCCTCTGACTAAATTAATTTCTTCCTCTCTCCCCCTCCCCCCTTCTCCCCCCCTTCTCCCTTCCCCCCTTCTCGCTCCCTCCTTCCCTCCCTCCCTCCCTCCTTCCCTCCCTCCCTCCCTTCCTTCCTTCCTTCCTTCCTTCCTTCCTTCCTCTTTTCCTCTCTCTCTCACTTTCTCTCTCTCTTCTTTTTTTTTCCCCCTTTGGCCATACTAGGCATTAAATTCAGGGATTCTCATATATCCTCAGGCTTTCTATTTTGAGACAGTGTATCGCTAAATTGCCAAAACTGACTTCAAATTTGGGATCCTCCTATTTTAACCTTAGTTGCTGGGATTATAGACACATGCCACCCCATCTGACCTGTGCCTAAATTTTGATGTGCTGTCCCCATTTGTGAGCCATCTCAGAAGTCAAGACATTTAACATGAATGTATTTAATTATATCATTTATCTTTTTAAAGACAATTTAGAGTTTTGTGTCCAGGTGCAGTGGCACATGCCTGTAATCCCATTGTCTCGTGAGACTGAGGCAGGAGGATCTTGAGTTCAAAGCCAGCCTCAGCAAAAGTGAGCCACTATGCAACTTGGTGAGACTTTGTCTCTAAATAAAATACAAAATAGGGCTGGGGATGTGACTCAGTGGCCAAGTGCCCCTGTGTTCTATTCCCAGTACTAAAGGGATAAAAAAAAGAAAAAGGATGAAGGTCCTTACACTTTTTGATAGATGCTTCAGTGGATATAGTAAGGCACCTAATTCTACTGCTTAGGAAATGAGTCATTGTTGTTTATTTTGGTTCGGTGAAATGTTTTTTTACTGAATGTATAATTTGTTTTAGAAAATGATCCCATTTCTTTCTTGGGGGGAGGGAGGTACTGGTGATTGAACTTGGGTGCTTGACCACTGAACCACATTCTGAGCCCTATTTTGTATTTTATTTAGAGACAGGGTCTCACTGAGTTGCTTAGTGCCTTACTTTTGCTGAGGCTAGCTTTGAACTCATGATCCTTCTCCCTCAGCCTCCCAAACTTCTGGGATTACAGGCATGAGCCACGGTACCTGGCAAATGATCCCATTTCTGAAGGCAAATGATATTTTGTCCTTATAGTTTAGAGACTGGTAGAGTAGATAAATTGATAATTCAATATGATGATGAGGTAAGAGGCATAGAGTAAGCCAGCTTGGTTTCGCATGTTTATAATGCCACCAACTCTGGAGGCTGAGGCAGAAGGATTGCTGGCCAAGGAAACTTACAAAAACTTTGTCTCAAAATAAATTTTAAAAAGGGATGTAACAGCCGGGTGTGGTGGTGCACACCTGTAATCCAAGCAACTTGGGAGGCTGAGTCAGGAGGATCACGAGTTCAAAGCCAGCCTCAGCAATTTAGCGATGCCCTAAGCAACTCAGTGAGACCCTGTCTCTAAATAAAATACAAAATAGGGCTGGGGATGTGGCTTAGTGGTCGAGTGTCCCTGAGTTCAATCCCTGGTTCCAAAAAATAAAAATTAAAAAAAATAAAAATAAAAAGGGATGTAACTCATTGGTAAAACACCCCCAGGTTAAATCCCTACCCCACCACCAAGAAATAAATAAATAATTTTATAAATAAAAATAAAAGCATAGAGTATAGGGAAGAGGCACTTAGCCAAGGAAATAAGTCTTCTTGAGGGCAGCTGGGAAGTAAGAAAGGAATGCTAGGTGGAGAGGGTATGGAAAAATAATGACTCCCATCTATAAGAGGGAGGTGTGGACAGTGTAGTGTAATCTTTTGAGGTGGAGAATGATTAAAAATGATTAAATTATTAAAAAGAGAAATAGTACCTAGCACTAGCCACCATTATTCCTTGGGAAGGAGGCACATAAAATTTTTTTTTTTTTTTCTTTGAGGGAGGTGGTAGTGGGTCGGCAAGTACTCTACCACTGAGCTACATCTGCAGCCTTTTTTTTTTTTTTTTTTGCTGGGGGTCGGAGTGGTCTCACCAAGTGACCCAGACTGTCCTTCAACTTTACCTCCTCCTGCCTGAACCTCCTAAGTAGTTGGGATTACTGGGTTAATGCCACTTTGCCTGATGCCTTTTTGTGGTGCTGGGAATTGAACCCAAGGCCTCATACATGTTAATATGTAATCTCAACCTGCAAAGCTTTTCTTGACTGTTATTATCTCTTACAGATTACTCTGAGAAATTTGTTACTAATGATAAAGCTAGTCAGTTTCCTTCCCCAAGAATCGTCCCCCTTCTACCTGAGCAATTATAATATTTCATTCCATTTCTCTCTAGAGTATTAGTTCCTTGAGGACATGTTTGTTCCAGCCTCTATTGAGTTCTATGCATATCTATAAAACGCTTTAAATATAAAGAAAAGTATTTTCCTTGAAAATAAGTGCTTAATGTGGAAAAAAAGTTTTCTGTAAATTCACTCCCTAAGAATAATTACTGTTTACTTTCCAAACATAGCATGTATTTGAATGAAAGTGTGATCTGATATAAATTACTATTTTTAATTTAGTCAGCAAATTTTACCATAGCATAGTGTATTACTACTATGCGACATTCTAGCTCCCTAGAATAGTTAAGATAATGGTCCCTGTAAGCGCAAAAAGGAAAATGGGAGGCAGACCTCAACGAATTCAGAGAAGCCTTTATTTCTTCGCAGAGTTGGGCATCATTTGGGTCCACTTTCCTGATGGAAAATGGCTGTCAGTTACAGGGGGCATTCTGATTTTATAGGGTAGGAGGAGGAGGATGTAATCTTTGTGTCCGTGCAGTTTTCACCATCAGGGGCTAGCTGTACAGTTAATTGAATGCCGAAGGATGAGTATTCAAATCTTGCCCAATGTCATTCAGGATTAGGTTGACCTGGGGAAGGTCAAGGTTTAGGGCCTAGCATTCCATATCTACCCTTTTCTCCAGGGCCCAATGTTATCAGGAACGCAATGGGAGAGGTTTAATGGTTGATCAGTCTCCTTTCCCGCTTCTCAAGCCACACCATCCCTTCATTTTTCTTGGGGAGTTATTTTATAGAAATATTATTTTCCATAACCCTTCAGTCCTTACTGTAAAGTCACCTAAGGTTCTGTGGGATTAAAACATTGCACTTTAGTCATGGTGACTTGGTAGGCTGGTGCAGGAGTATTGCAAGTGTGAAGCCATCCCAGGCAACTTAGTGGGACTTTGTTTCAAATGAAAAATATAAAAAAGGGCTGAAGATGTAGCTCAGAGGTAGAGCTCCTCTGGCTTTAGTAGTATGGCAAAATAAATTAAAAAACATACATCACATCCTTAAGATGACTAGAGGAGCAACAGGCGAAATTTAAAAACCTGTTTGGCAACTGTGTGTGTGTGTGTGTTTATCTGTTGTCATGGTGCTGGGGGTGTCTTATTCATAGTAGGCAAGTATTCTACCACTGAGTTACACCCATAGCCCTCTTCATATATTTTTAACCTTTTGTGTAAAGCAATCATAATTAAAGAGTTTAGGGGCTGAGGTTGTGTCCTAGTGGTAGAGCACTTGCTTCGCATGTATGAGGTACCACTGGGTCCAATTCTCAGCACTGCATATAAATACATGAATAAAATAAAGGTCCATCAACATTTAAAAAATACATTAAAAAAGAGTTTAAAAAGGAAAAAAAAATGACCCCAAACTTATAATTTTTTTGGATCATGATATTGGGGATGGAATACAGGACGTGGTACACGCCAAGCATGTACTCTATCCCTGAGCTACATACTCCGTCCTTTTTACTTTATTTTGAGACAGGTTCTTACGAAGTTGCTCAGGCTGGCTTCGAACTTGTCATCCTCCTGCCGCAGTCTCCTGAGTTAAAGGTTTTGTATAGGACTGGGGATATAGCTCAGTTGGTAGAGTGCTTCCTTCGCAAGCACAAGGCCCGGGGTTCAATCCCCAGCACTGCAAGAGGCAAATTACAACAAAAAAGTTTGAGACAGGGTCTCCTTAATTTGCAGAGGCTGACCTCAAATTTGGGATGCTCCTGCCTCAGCCTCGCCCAAACTGCCCAGCTTCTTGTCACAGTTTTTAATGACTGTAGGTAACACACCAGGATGTTGTTCTAACTTTACTTAGCCATGTTTCTTTTGTTCCAATGTTTTTATTTTTTGTTCTGGGGATTGAGTCAGAGGCACTTTACAACTGAGCCACATCCCCAGCCCTTTTTTTTTAATTTTATTTAGATGCAGGGTCTCGCTGAGTTGCTTAGGGCCTTGCTGAGTTACTGAGGCTGGCTGTGAACTTGCAATCCTCCTGCCTCAGCCTCCTGAGCCATTGGGTTCATAGGCATGTGCCACCATGCTCAGCCGAATCTTAGTTTTGAATGGTAATTTACACATCATTGGATGAGCCCAATCTTTTTGAATTATCCATCATTTATTTGAATTATTTGGATGAGTTCAGTCAGCACACTTTTTATTGATTATTTATTTATTTATTTATTTATTTATGGTACCAGAGATTGAACCCAGGGGCACTCCACCACTGAGCCACATCCCCAGCCCTTTTTTGTATTTTATTTAGAGACAGGGTCTCACTGAGTTGCTTAGGGCCTTGCTGAGTTGCTGAGGCTGGCTTTGAACTCGCGATCCTCCTGCCTCAGCCTCCCAAGTGCTGGGATTACAGGCGTGCGCCACCGCGCCAGGCAAGATACTGTCTTAAAATAAAAAAGGACTTTCTTTTTTTTTAAATATACATTTTATTATTTAGAGACAGGGTCTTGCTGAGTTGCTCAGGGCCTCGCTAAATTGCTGAGGCTGGCTTTGGACTCCTGCCTCAGCCTCCTTGAGCCTCTGGGATTATAGGCATGTGCCACTTTGCCCTGCAAATCTGACTTCTCATGGCAAGAGATTTGTACTGTTTGTGGGGTATTAAAAACATGGGTATGGGTTATAGCTGGAATGGAGTTATTTAGATCAATTAGGCATATTAGTTTTAAAGAAAGATTCTGTCAGGGTCTCTGCATTGGACAATACCAAGAAGTTGGTTTCATAATGTATTGTTATCTTTGGAGTTGAGCAGTGCTGCCTTCTGCATATCTTCCCCTGCATGTCCTGGGACAAACCAGGTCAGTTGCATTGATATAACTAGTGCTTAACCTGTAATAATTTTTTATCATGACAGCTGTAAAGTATGAATTAGCTAATAGAAATATCTATGTTTTAGAAGGGTAGATTATATTTTTTCTCCTTGATGTTGTGATAGAAGGTCTTTGTATGATTTCATTGCTTCAGGTATTTTTTAATTAATTTATTTATTTTTGGAGGTGGGGGTGATACCAGTAATTGACCTCAGAGGCACTCAACTGCTGGACCGAATCCCCAGCCCTATTTTGTATTTTATCTAAGGTCTCACTGAGTTGCTTAGTGCCTCGCTATTGCTGAGCTTGGCTTTGAACTTGATATTCTTTTGCTTCAGCCTCCTGAGCTGCTGGGATTACAGGCATACACCACTGCACCTAGCTATTTCAGTTTTTTTGTTCTGAATCAAAACAGCTTATTTTATTTTAGGTCTGTGAATAGAGTAGTTTTGTAAACCAAATATAAATTGAGAATTTATATTTGAAAAGGGCTATCTATAAAGGGCTATGTTGTGAACAAATATGGTGAAGTAAGTTAGTTTTATTTTGTCATAGTTGCCTGACCAAGGTGTTTTCATCTGAATTTTTAGGCATTGCCTATTCTGAAGGCTAATAGTAAGATGATACTGTTTCAGAAGGTTTTGATTCTCACTGATGCTCCATGTTTTGTCTGTCTAAAGTGTCAACCCAAGAAAAAGTCTACACCACTGAAGTATGAAGTTGGAGATCTCATTTGGGCAAAATTCAAGAGACGCCCATGGTGGCCCTGCAAGATTTGTTCTGATCCATTGATTAATACGCACTCAAAAATGAAAGGTAATAACTTGGCAGTTGATTGTATAGGATAAAATGCAGGATGGAATTATAAGTTGCAGTTGCCTTTAGTACAACCCAGTTTTTGTTTTATTTTATGAATAAATTGTTACTAATTTATTTTGCATTGTTAAAAGTTTGTTTTGCAGGATCCAATATTCTCTCTGATACACAGATGCTAACACAGTCAGAGGCCAGGAGGGAAGAATAGAAGTTCATTGGATTAGACCAAAGGGGAATGAAGGGAAGGGAGGAGGGATGGAAATAGGAAAGACAGTAGAATGAATCAGACATAACTTTTCTTACGTTGATAATTAACATACAACCAGAGTAACTCCGCATCATATACAACCACACGAATGGGAAGTTACACTTCATGTATAATATGTCAAAATACATTCTACTGTCATGTATAACTAAAAAGAACAAATTTTAAAAAACTAGAAAAATATTGCTATGGGGAAATCTGAGTTTGTAAAGAATTTTAGTATAAATATTCAAGTATAAATAGATAGACTATTGAGATATTTACCATGTGGTGGGAGTTTGTGTGCATCTATTCTACTTTTTACTTTTTGTTTGTAATTTTTGTGTAGTGAACATGTATTTAAAACAGTTTGTTAAACTAATCTAATAATTGTTATACCCAAATAAAGTATGTCTTAAATATACCCTCCAAATAAAAAGGCTATATTTAAAAATTCTCATTCTATCTATATAGATACTGGTAAAATGTTAGACTCTTTACCTACAATTTACATTGTCTAGAATAATTTTTCAGTGTATTTGTGTTTCAGTTTTGGTTTTCAATTTTGTATAATTTTTGGTAATTTCAAAGCTGAAACAGTTACAAATAATGCTTATGTTTTAAATTTTAAAATCTTGGAGTAGTTCCTTTAATTACTGTAGATTGTCTTTTTCTTATTTCATCTACTTGAATGTGAGGTACTTTCCCTTTAAATTGCTGTTAAGATGACTGAAACTTGATCTTAAGTGCTTTTTTTCTGTTAATATGGCTTGTGATTTTATTGTTTTTAATATATGAATTTAGGGGCTGGGGTTGTAGCTCAGAGGTAGAGCACTTGCCTAGCGTGTATGAGTCACGGGGTTTGATTTTCAGTCCTGCATGTAAATAAATAAAATAAAGGTCCATCAACAACTAAAAAAAATTTTTTAAAAATATGAATTTAGTTAAATTAATCTTTTATTTTTAGACAGGGTCTTGCTGTGCTGCTTAGGGCCTCACTAAGTTACTGAGGCCAACTTTGAACATGGATTCCTCCTGCCTCAGACTTTCAAGTCTTTGGTATCATAGGAGTGCATCACTATGCCTGGCTAAAATTTAGTTTTTGAATAGGTCTTCTGTTAAAACAATACCAAAACACAACTCATTTCCTCCTTTGCTGTGATGTACCCCATTCTTTCTTTTTCTTTTCTTTTTTTTTTTTTTGTACCAGGGATTGAACTCAGGGACACTCGGCCACTGAGCCATATCCCCAGCCCTATTTTGTATTTTATTTAGAGACAGGGTCTCACTGAGTTGCTTAGGGCATCGCTAAGTTGCTGAGGCTGGCTTTGAACTCGTGATCCTCCTGACTCAGCCTCCTAAGTCGCTTGGATTACAGGCGTGCACTACCGCACCCGGCCCCATTCTTTCTTTGTATCAGTAACCAGTTATTAGTAATCTACTTTTTCAGTGTTTTTGTTTTACTGTGAATCCAATTACATATTTTATTCTCCCCCCCTTTTTATTTTTATTTTTATTTTTACACACATTTTAGTTGTAGGTGACGCAATACCTTTATTTTATGTGGTACCGAGGTTTGAACCCAGGCCTCACACATGCTAGGCAAGTGCACTACCACTGAGCCACAACCCCAGACCCCCTATTTTTATTTTTTTTTCTTTATTTTTTATTTTATTTTATTTTTTTGGTACTGGGGATTGAACCCAGGGACACTCCACCACTGAGCCACATCCCCAGCCCTATTTTGTATTTTATTTAGAGACAGGGTCTCACTGAGTTGCTAAGGGCCTCGCTAAGTTGCTGAGGCTGGCTTTGAACTCGCGATCCTCCTGACTCAGCCTCCCAAGTTGCTTGGATTACAGGCGTGCGCCACCACACCCGGCATGTCGAGGTTATTTTTACAAATATAATTATCTGAAAGATTTCACGTTGTTACAAAAATAATTCATCCACACATTCATACATACATGTATATACATTGTCAAAGGTGAGATTGCTGAATTTGGTTTTATAAGTTGAAACTAATTTTTTGTGAGTGTGTTGAGGATCAAAATCAAGGCCTTATGCATGCTAAGCCTGTGTTCTAATACAATCACACCCCCCTCCCTTATATTTTGAATACTGAATATTGAGTTTCTCCAAAGACCATTATAAAGTTCAGTGTTTTAAAAACTGATCCTGAGGAGGCTAGGGTTGTGGCTCAGTGGTAGAGCACTTGTCTAGTACAGGTGAGACACTGGGTTCAGTCCTCAGTGTCACATAAAAATAAAATAAAGGTCTTGTGTTCACCTACAACTAAAAAAGTATTTATTAAATAAACAAAACAAAACAACTAATCCTGGGGTGGAGATGTATGTAGCTCAATGGAAGAGTGCTTAGTATGCATGAGGTTGTGGGTTTGATTTATACCTCTGCAAACAAACAAACAAAATTCAATACCTTATTCATCAGCTTGTTTGGACATTTCTTTTCTACTAATAGAGAATTCTTTCAGTCCTTCTTTTCTTCTAACCTCCTTGTCCTTTCTTATTCATTGTGGTGTTCTTGTCTGCCCTCATCCTCAGTGTTCTTTTTGCATACTAGTTAAGTCCATGCTATATATGTACATGGTATTGGGTGAATGCCGTACTCGGTGCTAAGATCTAATAATTGGCAAAACACATCAATCCTGCTTGCCCTCATGGGAAATTCCAGTCCAATGAAAGAGAAAAGGCACTGGGTAATAATAAAACAGGTAATTACTTAACTGAGGTTTGTGTCCAAGGATAAATTTTGTTGTGTAATCAATGATACAGCAGGGGCACTTAACCTGCCCTCTTGTTCTGGAAGCATTCTACAGTAGTTTTGCTAGTAACATCTTTTTGTGTGTTTTTTGGTGTTGAGATTGAATCTCAGACCTTGCTTATACTAGGCAAGCACAGTAATGTTATCATTGATCTGAGACTCAAATGATGAATTAAATTTAAATGTATAGAGGAGAAAAAGACTATAGGAACAGAATATAATAAATGATGTGGCCCTGAGAGATCTGCAGTCCACAGAGTAATGAGTGGTGGCAGTATATGAGACTTGAATGTAGATATATGCCCAAACATGCAGTGCTTGTATAGTTTTTAAACATTTTCATATTTTATTGTTAGAAGAATGGGATACCTCAAAGGTCTATGAGCAGGGTTTGATATCTAAGCTTTGCTTTTTAAAAGTTCACTTTGGCTGCAATATGGAAAATGAATTGGAAGGAATATAAATAAGAGGGACAGTTAAAAGCATCAGTCAGTACATTGATTATAGTGAGATGGAAGTTTTAAATGGCAAAGAATTATTTAAGATATAAAATTTATCCTTGTAATAGATTGGATAATGGAGTGTGAGGGAGCATGAAGTCTTAAGGTTTCTAGCCCTCACGTTTCTCTATTTCAGATATAGATAGCTCCCATGTTGTTAACTTCAGCATTGGATGATGGAATGACTGTAACTCAGAAGTACCTTTTGCTTCTTCCTATTGGTTGGAGCCGTGGGAGAGCTTCATTGAAATTGCCTTGGTACAAAATATGTATTGACAAAAAGGGTGGTTTTTAGGCAGCTAACAGTTGAGGTCTATTGTGGAGGAGGCTGAGCATGCAAAATAAGTGAAAGAGACTCAGGCTCAGTGCCATGGGTGCACCTATAATCCCATATCCTTGTCAGTTTGAGGCAGGAAGAGAACAAGTTCAAGGCCAGCTTGGGCAATTGAGCAAGACTCTGTCTTAACATAAAAAAGACTGGGGTTGGGACTGGGGATATAGCTCAGTTGGTAGAGTGCTTGCCTCGCAAGCACAAGGCTCTGGGTTCGATCCCCAGCACCGCAAAAAAAAAACCCAAAAAAACCCCAGAAGGGCTGGGGTTGTAGTTCAGTCATAAAGTACCCTTGGGTTCAATCACTGTATCCCCACTCCCCCCAAGGCCTCCCCTCCAAAAAAAAAACAACTTTAGGTAGAAGATAACCTGAAGAATGTGGTATCTGATGACTAGAATATTTTAAGAAAGAAATTTTCAGATTTGTTGAATATTGCCTAGACATAAAATGTCCATTTTTTATGAGGAGACAGACATTGTAACCCTTTTGGTGGTTCAGTTGTGGCAGAAATTGAATCGGACTAGTTTGAGGGAAATGTAGAGAAGGGCAGATGTTACAACTAAAGAGGTATATGAGATTCAGATAAAAGTTTTTGGAAATGAAATTATTTGGGGCTGGGGATGTAACTCAGTGGTAGAGAGTTTGCTAAGTATGTGGAAGGCCTTGGGTTTGATCCCTACCACTGCACGGAAAGAAAAGAAAAATAGTATTGATAATGGAGTTAGTGCTGCTGAGAAGCATTGACTATTCTGGAAATAGACTGAGACTGAACACATGGGATCATACCATAGGGATTCTGAGAAGGAATACAGAAGGGATACATCCTAAAGTAATACTTTGGCCTTAATTGAGAGGAAGAGCACCCTTCTAGTGTTAACACTGGGAGATGGCTGAAGGTGCTGGTGATTGTAGGTCTAATGTAGGATACTTGAGTATTCCTATCTGACCTGTTTTTATAAGTCAAAAGTCTGGTCACACCAAGAGCAAGTGCTGTTGCTGGCAGGAAGATACCATGTTGTGGGGGTATGTAAAGGGTGAATGCTATTTCTTTGAAATTCAAAGGAACCTCCCAGAAGAGGTGGTTTAAATAGGGCCCTACTGGAGAAATAGTAAAACTTGTCAAAATGGATCTATAAAAAAAATATATATATATATGTATATTTTTAATGGTACTGGGGATTGAACCCAGGGGTGCTTTACAACTGAGCTACATCTCTAGACCTTTCTTTATTTTGACACAGGGTCTCACTTTATCCTCCTCCCACAGGTCTTATAAGTTTTTGTTTTTGTGTATTGGGGTTTTTTTTGATTGTTTGTTTTTCGGTGGGGAGGTTGCTGGGGATTGAATTCAGGGGCACTTGACCACTGAGCTACATCCTGAGCCTCTTTTCTATTTAATTTAGAGACAGGGTCTCACTGAGTTGCTTTGCACCTTGCTTTTTCTGAGGCTGGCTTTGAACTCAAGATCCTTCTGTCTCAACCTCCTGAGCTGCTGGGATTACAGGCATGCACCCCCATGCCTGACCTCTTTGTATTTTTAATTTTTGTTTTCTTTTCTTATAGTTTTTTTCTTTCTCTTTTTTTTTGGTACTGGGATTGAACCCAGGGGCACTCCACCACTGAGCCACATCCCCAGCCCTATTTTGTATTTTATTTAGAGACAGGGTCTCACTGAGTTTCTTAGGGCCTCGCTAAGTTGCTGAGGCTGGCTTTGAACTCGCGATCCTCCTGCCTTAGCCTCCGATGTTCTGGGATTACAGGCGTGCGCCACTGTGCCCGGCCTTATTCTTATAGTTTATGATAAACTTTTAGTCAATCAAATGTTGGTGAGCTTAATTAGTGCTCTTAGTAGTTATTGGTAATTTCACCTCTAACCTCCTTTTTTTCCTGTTCTTTATGTGAGATACCTAGTGGAACCATCAGTTTTGTATTGCCACTGCCCAACATTGGAAATGTTGGATGGCTACTGTCAAAATAATCCTGCTGTCCACCACCACCTGAAACTATGACCACTACTAATATTTGACTTATTTTCAGCACTGTAATTTCTCTCCTCCAACTTTTTATTTAGAAAATTTCACACTGAGGGAAAGATTATAGAACACCCACGTATACTTAGATGCAAGGAATTTGTATTTGGCACCAATTGATTTTTAATTGATATCAATGTAAAAATTAAAAAAAACCCCTAGTCTTTATATTGTGATTATTTATGTTTAGTGTTTTCTTATTTAAGTCAACTTGGGGGAGGTGAGCGGTACTGAGGATTGAACACTAAACTATATACCCAGCCTTTTTATTTTGTATTTGAGACAGGGTTTTTCCAAGTTGCTGAGGCTGGCTTTAAACTTGGAATCTTCCTGCCTCAGCCTCCTGAGTCACTGGGATTACAGGTGTGCACTATTGCACCAGGCTAAAACTTTTCCTGTGTGTGTATGTGTGTGTGTGTGTGTGTGTGTGTGTGTGTGTGTGTGTTGCTGGGGATCAAACCTTGACTGGTTCGTGATAAGCAGGTGTTCTACTACTGAGCCATTCCTACCCCTTTTTTCTTTTTTATCAGATTCAGTGCTTATAAATTAAAATGTTAAGTAGTTAATTCTACAAATATTAGGAAAATAGTCTGCTCTTGCTGTTCCTTCCCCAAAACACTTTTAGCTCAATCTTCTTGATATTCTGAATCTCAGAGTTTCATTCCTTTGGACTATTATTGTTTCCCACTCCATCTTCATCATTCTTCTATCTTAATATAATTTTGGATAGGAGTTTAGTTTGGTTTGTACATTATGTTAACAGTACACATAGCTGAGTCATGTAGTGCTTTCTTTGCCTTTACAGCCTTTTCTTTCCTTCTTTTCTTTTTCTTAGAATTATCTTAGAGAAAGAGAAAATGGGGAGGGTTCTTAGTATCCTGTGTACTTAGCTCTTTTTAGAGTAAAATCATACTAGGTTTTTGTTTGTTTTGGTACTAGGGATTTAACTCAGGGGCAGTCTGCCTCTGAGCTACATCCTCAGATCTCTTTTTGTTTGTTTGTTTTTGTTTTTAATGTATGTATTTTTGAAACAACATCTCATTAAGGTGCTTAGGGCCTCGCTAAATTGTTGAGGTTGACCTTGAATTTGATCCTCCTAGGTTAGCCTCCCCAGTTGCTAGGATTATAGGTATATACCACACACCCTGCTAATTTTAATATTCTCCATGATTTGATACATCTAATAATTTGTCATTTTTATTATCTTGAGGAAGTCTTACCCTGCATTCCTTTTTTTTTTTGGTCCTAGGAATTGAACCTAAGGGTGCTTAACCATTTGGCCACATTCCCAGCCCTTTTTGTTTTAGTTTTGAGACAGTGTCTTGCTTAGGACCTTGCTAAATTGCTGAGTCTGGCCTTGAACTTGTAATCTTCTAAATTTAGCAGGTTCTTGCAGTTGCTGGGATTATAGGCATGTGCCGGTATGCCTGCCTTCATCCTAGATTCTTAGATATTATATAGTTCATTTGAGTTATTCTTTGTGTCTGGTGAATAACTGTCACTTTGAAGATTCCCTTAAGCTCTCTGTTGTGTAAGATTTCCATTTTGAATGTAAAGTAAATCATTTTTTGAGAAAGGGAGTATATCCAAAGGTAATTTGTTTTGAGACTTGCCTTATCTGAATATGTCTGTTTTCTTAATATGTATTTGTTAGTTTGGCTGATAGCATATTATGAGGTTGGAAATGACTTGATTTTTTTTTTTTTTGGCTGTGGGGTAGGGGGCGTGGTGATGCAGGGGATTGAACCCAGGGCTTCATACAAGCTTTGTAAAGTGCTGTACCACTAAGTCATATGCCTAACTCTGGAAATCACTTTTCCTCAGAATTTTGAAGTTATTGCTCCATTATCTTCTAGTATCTGAGATAATCTGATTCCCTTTTATTTATTTATTTATTTATTTATTTATTTATGTGGAACCAGAGATCGAACTCAGGGATACTCGGCCACTGAGCCACATCCCCAGCCCTATTTTGTATTTTATTTAGAGACAGGGTCTCACTAAGTTTCTTAGGGCCTCGCTAAGTTGCTGAGGCTGGCTTTGAACTCGCGATCCTCCTGACTCAGCCTCCCAAGTCGCTTGGATTACAGGCGTGCGCCACCACGCCCAGCTCTGATTCCCTTTTAAATGTGACTTTTTCCCTTTATTCTCTCTGAATGCTTATATTCTAATTTGTTGGCCCCTATAGTTCACAAGGCTATCCCTTGATATGATTTTGTTTTCATTCATTGTACAGGGTACTAGTGGGTCCTCTTACTCATTTAGTTTTTTTTAGTTCTCAGATATTTCTTGTTATTTTTTTGACTCTTTCCTTGACTCAGTTTAGTCTTGTTCTATGACTCTTTATTCAAATGGTGTACTGAACTTAATATTTTTTCATCTTCTTTGTTGCATTTTTGTTTACTTTCGAGATTTCCTCAACTTTGTCTTCAAACCCTTTTCCGAGTTTTATGTTTTGTAATTTTCAAAATTCCTTTTTGTTCTCTGCATCGTATTTTATCAATGCAATATCCTTTTTTATTTCTGAGATTTTTTTTTTTTTTTTTTGAACCAGGGATTGAACTCAGGGACACTTGCACTGAGCCACATCCCCAGCCCTAGTTTGTATTTTAGAGACAGGGTCTCACTGAGTTGCTAAGGGCCTCGCTAAGTTGCTGAGGCTGGCTTTGAACTCGCGATCCTCCTGACTCAGCCTCCCAAGTCGCTTGGATTACAGGCGTGCGCCACCACACCCGGCTATTTCTGAGAATATTGATAGCTTTTAAGACATTTTCTTCTTTGTACATTGTCTATTCCAGCTTTTTTTTTCTTTTGGATGGGGATTGAACCTAAGGGTGCATAAACACTAATCTATATTCCCAGTCCTTTTTATTTTTTAATTTTGAGACAGGGTTTTGTTAAGTTTGAGGGTCTCACTAAGTTGCTAAGACTGGTCTCAAACTTGGCAATCCTTCTGCCTCAGCCTCCCAACGTGCTGGGATTATAGCTGTGTGCCACCATGCCTGACATTTTTTTTTTTTTTTTTTAAAGGTGCTGAGGATTCAATGGGGCCTTGAGTATGCTAGACAAAGACTCTTAACACTGAGCTATGTCTCCAGCTCTTTCTTTACTAATTTTACCATTTGTTCATTTTCTTTCTCTTCTGGTATGGGGAAGTTCTTTATCTTTTATGTTTGAGGCTTTCCTCAGATTTGTGTTCACATATGAGGACTAAGAAGCATATTGGCATTTGTGAATGTGTGGTGCTTGTCAGTGTTTAATTTTCCTTGTAAATGATCCCTTCCCATGTTTTTTGATGGTGTTCTCTCTTTTTTCCGAGATTCCTCTTGAGAAGAAACTTTAGTCTTTTGCTCAGGGAATAGTAAGAGTCTAGTTTTCAGTGTTCTGGGAGCAAACTGGAGAGATGGCCAGGTGGTTTTAGAATTCAATTGGCTCATTCCTTCCTTCCTTTTTTTTTTTTTTTTTTTTTTTTTTTGGTACATTCATACTCCTGGATTATGCTTGGTGTTGCTTAATCTAGAAAGTTTTCATTATATTCTCCAGTGGGATAACCTCTGTCCTCTAGGAAGTTCTGGTGGTTTGTAGTAAAGAAATTTATTTTGTCTTCAAATCTGAAGGTTAGCTTCGCTGAATATAGGATTCTGGGTTGACAACCATGTTCTTTCAAAGCTTGGAGTATATTGTTCCAGGCCCTTCTAGCTTTTAGGGTCTGGGCTGAGAAATTTGCTGATACCCATATTGGTTTCCCCCTATGTGTAATCTGCTTCTTTTCTCTCACAGCCTTTAAAATCCTATCTTTATTTTGTACATTAGGCATTTTCATTATAATGTGTCTTGGTGTAGATCTGCTGTAATTTTGTGCATTTGGTAAGCCTCCTGTAGTTGAATTTCCATTTCATTCTTCAGGTTTGGGAAATTTTCTGATATTATTTCATTGAATAGGTTGTTCATTCCTTTGGTTTGTATCTCTGTGCCTTCCTCAATCCTGATAATTCTTAAATTTGGTCTTTTCATGATATCCCATAGATCTTGTAGATTCCGTTCATGATTTCATACCATTTTCTCTGGGCAACTTTATTTTCAAGATTCAATATTTTGTCTTCATTGTCTGAGGTTCTGTCTTCCAAGTGATCTAGTCTGTTGGTGATGCTTTCCATTGAGTTTTTTATTTGGTTTATTGTTTCCTTCATTTCAAAGATTTCTCTTTGGTTCTTTTCAGATTCTCTATCTCTTTGTTGAGATGATCTTTTGTTTCCTGTAGTTGCTCTTTCAGCTGCTTATTGGAAAGGTCAATCATTGCCTGCGTTTGCTCTCTTAACTCATCATTTGCTTCTCTGATCATTTTAATCATATATATTCTGAACTCTTTTTCTGGCATTTCGTCTACCATGCTGTCATTGGATTCTATTAGTGTAGAATCTTGGTTTTTTGCAACACTTTCCTCCCTTGTTTGAGCATGCAGAGCTGGGGTATTGTAGTTTCTGCCCTATAAGCTTATAGTGATCCTATAGTTTTCCAAAACCTCTTCTTTAAGTGGGGAGATCAATATTAGCAACACCCAGTACAGACAATATGCAGCTGTAAACCAAATAGCCCCTGTGAAGACTCTTGTTACAGTAGTCTTTTTGTTACAATATTGTCATGATAAACAGAGAGGATGAGTTCAATTATTATCTACAGTATAACAAACAGATTTGCAATGAGATTGCAGTCTCTAATGGAGGACAAAGAGGATGGGGAGGGGTGTAGGATGTAACTGTTAATATTGTAAGAAAAGAGTATGAAGAAATTCTAGATCATAGGAAGAGTGAAAGTATAGTCAAAAGAATTTGGTTGTTAGCATGAGAAAAGGGAGAAAAAGCCCTTGAGGAAACAGGTAAACAAAAGGAGAGAGCAAGAAAAGTAAAGAAATAAAAATTTAAAAGCTTTCACAATGGAGAAAAAAAAAATCTACACTTTGTCATACACTATTCAAACCTCTCAGTCTTCAGTAGCCTGAGGCATGAGATGTACCTCACAATGAGCTTCCAGTCTCCAGCAGGTGTCTCAGGATGGGATTTGCCCCACCTAATGACAGTTTCCACTTCTCGGATAATCCAAGATGGCTGCACTGGCTTCCAAAGGTGTTGGCATATGGGGAGATGCAGTGCAGGGTGTGGGCACTAAGTCTGTGTGCGGTATACTTGGTCAGGCTGGGACCCCTGGAGGTGGTGTGCTGTCAGCCAGGCAGGTGGTCCTGCAGTTCCTGGCTCTTTTTCCCAAAATGGCGGCAGCCACGTGTAACCAAACCTGTGGGTACTGTGACAGTGGACTTCCAGGCAATAGCAGGCAGCTGGTGATCCACTGATGGTCTGCAGGCTCTGCAGGCTACTGGCAGACGTTCTGCAGATGAACCTTGGTCGGTGGGTGATGGATAGGTGAAAGGCAGGCAACAGGCAGGCCAGAGGTAGTCAAACAGGCAAATGGTGGATGATAGGCAGCAGTCATTGAGCAGCATACACTCACTGGCAAACTGTGGATGATTGAGGTAGACAAATGGGGTAAACAGCAGGGGATCAATGAGGAGTAGACTGCCTCTTGGAGAAACAGATTTTCCTCTGTTTGAATCCTGAGTTATGGAGCGACAAGGAACGCAGCCTCCCTCTAGTCTGCCATCTTGGATCTCTGATAATTTTCCTTTTTATACACATTTTCTTTAGACATTTTTCCATCTGTGGACATTTAGGTTGTTTTTTACCATTTAGCCATTGTGAATAATGTTTCTATAAATGTTGTCTTAATACCTGTTTTATCTGATTTATTGATTATATGTCAAATCCTTAAAAAAAAGTTTTTTTTTAATCCTTTGAATTATGTTCTTTCCATTGCTACTGCCTAGTTTAAATATTAGTGCACTCATGTTCACTCTTTTTTGGTGATCTCTGGTATACTGAGGGTCCTATTTCCCCTTCATGTGTTTTACAGAGCTCAAGGAAGTTTATCTAAGATGCAAAACTTAGCCTGTTGTTCTTATTGCCAACAGGATAATGGCTAAACTCTTAACCTGCCATGCAAGTTCTTTTAGTTTTACCCTCTGCCTAACCTTGCTTAGTATCTCCTTCTACTTTATGATTTAGTGTTCTCAAATACTTGT
>JAJEJO010005011.1:160948-176112 GCA_020662805.1 Glaucomys volans | reverse complement strand
TAAGTTGCTGAGGCTGTCTTTGAACTTGCACTCCTCCTTTAGTCTCCCAAGTTGCCTGGATTATAGGCTTGTGTCATCATGCCCAACTACTTGTGGTTTTGATTGTTTTATTCATGCATGCTATTGACATTTCTAGGCTCTTACAGTGGAATGCTCTCCCTTACTATTTGTTCGCATTTAAAAAATGTTTAGGTGTGGCTGGCTTTTGAACTTGGAACCCTCTTGCCTCGGCCTTCTGAGCCTCTGGGATTATAGGTGTGTGCCACCATGCCCATAAATTGGCATTTATACCAGGTACTGTGGCACATGCCTGTAAACCAAGGTTCTCTACAAGCTGAGGAAGGAGTTTCTTAAGTTCAAGGTTACCCTGGGGAAGTTAAGTGAGACCCTGTCTCAAAATAAAGGACTGGAGATATTGTTCAGTTGTGGAGTACTCCTGGCTTCTTTTCTCAGTACTGTAATGAATGAATGAGTGAAGGAAGGACTGAGGATGTAGGTTGTTGTTGTCTCTTTTGAGAGATACACCCTTGGTTCAATCCCCAGTACTGAAAGAAAGAAAAGAATTAGAAAGAAAGAAAAAAAAAAATACCTGTTATAAGACAGACTGCTGTTGAAATTACCTTGATATTTACTATTCTTCAATTACTCCTAAAATAGGACTTTTGATATTCTCTTTATACTTCTTCCACATTCACCTTTTAAATCTCTCTTCATTTTCTCTTAGGTTCTCAAGAAAGCAAAGTTTCCCTGATGTTTCAGAGACATGTCTGTGTTTTGTGTTTTAAAACAGAATGTGGCTTCATGTGGTGGCATATGCCTGTAATCTCAGTTACTAGGGAGGCTGAAGTAGGAGGATTGAAGTTTGAGGCCAGGTTGGGCAATTTAGGATGACATTGTCTCAAAATAAAAATAAATAAATAAATAAAAAGGACTGGGGATGTAACTCAGTGGTAGAACACCCCTGAGTACATCTCTAGTACTGCAAAAACAAAACAAACAAAATAGGATGTGGTTTATAGTAAGGGATCGAGATCCAAGTTAAAGTGAATTTTGATATATAATGATTATCCTTTTTAAAAAAGCAACAAATTGCTAAACCTCTGTACTTCTCACTCTTAAACATTTTTTTTTTTTTTTTTTACTTGTAGATGCTGCAGTATCTTTATTCATTCATTTTTTTTTTTCAATGTGGTGCTGAGGATTGAACCCATTGCCTCACACGTGCAGGCAAGCGCTCTACCACTGAGCTACAGATCCACCCCTCGTAACTTTTGTAACCTTTTAACTGGCAGAAAGATGCTAAAATGCTAAAACTTTTGGGAGATACATACTAGGTAAATTCAACTTTTTTTTTTTTTTAATTTTGGAACCAGGGATTGAACTCAGGGACACTTGGCCACTGAGCCACATCCCCAGCCCTATTTTGTATTTTGTTTAGAGACATGGTCTCACTGAGTTGCTTAGGGCCTCGCTAAGTTGCTGAGGCTGGCTTTGAACTCGCAATCCTCCTGCCTCAGCCTCCCAAGTCACTTGGATTACAGGCATCAACTATCGTTTTTATTTATTAACTTTGGTGATTGTATACATAGAACTTAGGAAATGAAGAAACTATGGACTCCCTGGATTTTCTTTTCTTTTTTTTTCTTGCTATTGAGATTTCCAAAGCCAATGTTTTACTAAGAATTTGCTGTCTGAAGTTATTAAACTTAGTGTGTCTACATAATTGGGATCATACTACTTATTTCTAGGGAAGAATCTGTGCAGAGTACCTAGCATAGTGTCTGGCCCAGGTAGCTGCTGCATTAATGTTAATGCATTGTACCACATTTCTTGCCTTATTTATCTTACTATAGTGTTTTTAGAGTGTTCTTAGTCATTTGTTCTTTTTTTTTTTTATCTTGTGGTGCAGGGGATTGAACCCAGGACCTTGTGCTTGCAAGGCAGGCACTCTACCAACTGAGCTATATCTCCAGCCCTCATTTGTTCTTCTTTGATGATTGTTAGTATTGCTGCAACTTACTTTATGTCCTTTACTTTTTGCAAATGAGGCTATACTACTACATAAGCTGATGATGAATTTTGTTGAGTCCTTCTTTTGTTTGCTCTGTGATTAACTAATTAACCTGTTTATTTTGTTTATGGTTTTGGTACTGGAGATTGAACCCAGGGGTACTCTTATCACTGAACTGTGCCCCCATTTCTTTTTATTTTGAGACATAGTCTCACTAGGTTGCTGAGGCCAGCCTTGAACTTGAGATTCTTCAGCTTCAACTTCCTTTCTGTCCCTGACTGGCCCCTAATATATACTTAGACTGAACCACTGATATTTTCAAAAACTCTTATGCATTTTCTTGCCAGATAAATTGAATATAATTTTCCTTGTATGTGATGTACTCCAAATTGTCTAGTTCTGTTCATATTTTATCATGTTAATTAATTGTAACTGGAGACTTCTTTGGCAGTAGGGGTAAGGGTGTTCTCTAGATGATGAAGTAATGACAATGATTTTTATCCTTATCTAGTTGCCAATCGGAGGCCATATCGGGAATATTACGTGGAGGCGTTTGGAGACCCTTCTGAAAGAGCCTGGGTTGCTGGGAAAGCAATCGTCATGTTTGAAGGCAGGCATCAATTTGAAGAACTACCTGTTCTTAGGAAAAGAGGAAAGCAGAAAGAAAAAGGATATAGGCATAAGGTAAAAACAAAAATTATATAGGAGGCCTTTTAAAATTTATATACTTGTTGGACTAGGGTTGTGGCTCAGTGGTATAGGACTTGCCTAGCATGTAGGAGGCACTAGATTTGATTTTCAGGACCACATATTAAAAAAAATAAGATAAAGGTCCATCAACAACTAAAAATATGTATAAAAATTTTTAAAAATTATCTGCTTTTAGGTTGTCAGAGAGGAGAAGCAGCATACAGCACTTGCCTAGCATGTCGGAGGCACTAGATTCGATTTTCAGCACCACATATAAAAAAAATGAATAAAGTAAAGGTCCATCAGCAACTAAAAATATGTATAAAAATTTTTAAATATTATCTGCTTGTAGGTTGTCAGAAGCAGCAGCATCGTTCTTGAAATATAAGCCATTTCCTTTATTAGTAGGGTATCTTTGAGGAAATAGCTGGTAAGCAGGTTTTTTGCAGGGATGGGGCAATCTTTTGTTATACTGTTTTTGAGAAATGACTTCAACTCCCTGTCTTGTCTCTTTGAGAAACCACAGTGCAACCCGGCATGACCAGTTTTTTTTGTTATTTCTTAGGCAAGAAGAAAGTGATCATTAGAGTGAAATATTCTACTTCTCACCCTATAGACTAATTGTTTCTCTTAAAAATTAGAATGATAAGGCTTTTTAAAGTTTTTTTTTTTTTTTTTTTTTTTAAATGTTTTGTCAATGTTTCAATCCTGGCTATATTTTAATCACGAACATTTATTTCTTTTGCTTGGTGTTGTTAATGTTGGCTGAGAAAAATTTTCTTTTAATTTTTTCTTCAAATTCACATAGCATAAAATTAATCATTTTAACCATATTTTAGTGTATAAACATTTATAATGGTGTACAATTATCTATGTAAAAAAACATATATGCATGCACATAGTGGTGGTGGTGGTGGTGGATATCAAACCCAGGGCTTCAGGCATTGTAAGAAAGCACTCTACCACTGAGCTATATCCCTGGCTCCCTTCTTTTCCTTTGCTAAAACTGAAACTTTGTCTCCATTAAATAATAACAATAATTTCTTCTTTCCCCTGGCTCCTAACAATCACCATTCTTTCTCCCTATGATCTATCATTTTTTTTGTAGTCTATTCTATTGCTTGTTTTTGTTGAGATTGACTCTCAGTTGCCCAGTCTGGCTTTCAACTCCTAGACTTAAATGATCCTCTTGCCTTAGCTTTCTGAGTGGCTTGGACTAGAAAAGCATGCCACAGTGCCCAGTTCTTACTCTTTTTTTTTTTTTTTTTTTTGGAACCAGGGATTGAACTCAGGAACACTCTGCCACTGAGCCACATCCCCAGCCCTATTTTGTATTTTATTTAGAGACAGGGTCTCACTGAGTTGCTTAGGGCCTCGCTAAGTTGCTGAGGCTGGCTTTGAACTCGCAATCCTCCTGACTCAGCCTCCCAAGTCGCTTGGATTACCGGCGTGCGCCACCACGCCCGCCCAGTTCTTACTCTTACAGTCAATTCTAGAAGAAGAAATAGTTTTTAGTTTGGTGTTTCTTACTTCTCCATGCATTTATAATATGTATATAAGTATTTCTAGACTTTGTGAAAAAAAAATCATGATTAGGATAATTTAAAATTAGTATCCAGGGTCTGTCACTTATAAGTTAGGTTCTCTTAGACTTGTGTATATCTCAGACTATAATACCATACCTTGTAGAACTGTTCTGATTAGAAATAAGTATAAAATACTGTGTGTTATAAATACTGTGTGTTATAAGCTTTGTAATATAAAAACAATTAGTGTATGTTAGGATGAAAGAGTTTAACTTTCTAATATTTGGGATGGTTAGTGATAGTTGTCAGAATTTTTATTTTAAGCTTTTAGCTGGGTAGATTTATCACCCCTTTTTTGTAGGAGTTATCTAGTACTTTCTTCTGGAAAATTGACTTACTCTTGTCACAGGCAGGAGCATTTATGGGCATATTTGCATATAAAAGGGACCAGATAGTTTAGTGCCTGTCTAGTGACTTTGAAGTTTTACATTCTCTGCAAAACATCTTTTTTACAAGTATTAAAGTTAATTGTGAACACTTAGAGATAACAGTGTTATTACTTATCTAGTACCTATTGTATGGAACCAAGGAAGGAAATAAGTAAGAGCCTTGAAAATTAGGTATGTGTCATAGAGTTTCAAATGTCCTCATGCTGTGAGGATTCTAGAAAAGAACACATGGGTTTTGTTACACCCAAGTGTCTCTGTGCTACATAATTATGCCCCAAAGATAACTTGGGCATAATCTACATTGTATGTACTGTGTATAGAAGAACCTTGATTAGCTAGATGCCCTATTGATAGATAGAATTTCAAAATTCAGGTCTCCTAGGGTCAGATCTGATCTCATTTCTCCTGGCCTGTATTTTTATATTCATCTTAAAACTTTTTCTTATGCACCTGAGCATGTGCATGTCCTTCATAAGTCAGAAAGAAAATAAATCCTTATTTTAAGTTATAGAGGAGTAAGTTGAGAAGGTCTGATTTAGAAATGTAATATTTTCAGTTGTAGTCTCCTTTGTGTTTATAAATCCAAAAAGGGCAGAGGGTTTATGGCATTAGTCCTCCTCTAATGATAGATCTTATTAACAGAAGTATTGTTGGGGAATCCCTTTTAGGTAAGCTCTGGGTGAACCCACATGTGAACTTCCTGGCCAGTCTCATAATAAGACCTTGAAGAAGTGTAACAAAGTTTGGACAAGCTTTTGATTTGAAAGATGTTTATTGATTTTATTCCTGTGCTGCCTCACATTTCTCTGATAAGTGATGTGCTTTTTCTTCTTTACATTTAAGGTTCCTCAGAAAATTTTGAGTAAATGGGAAGCCAGTGTCGGTCTTGCTGAACAATATGATGTTCCTAAAGGATCAAAGAACCGAAAATGTGTCACAAGTTCAGTCAAGTCGGACAGTGAGGAGGATATGCCATTTGAGAACTGTACAAATGATCCTGAATCAGAACATGACTTATTACTTAATGGCTGCTTGAAATCTCTGGCTTTTAATTCTGAGCATTCTGCAGATGAGAAGGAAAAGCCATGTGCTAAGTCTCGAGCCAGAAAGAGCTCTGATAATCCAAAAAGGACTAGTGTGAAAAAAGGTGTCATGCAATTTGAAGCACATACGGAGGATCGGAGGGGTAAGATTCCAGAAAATCTTGGCCTAAACTTCATCTCTGGGGATGTATCTGATAAGCAGGCCTCTAATGAACTTTCAAGGATAGCAAACAGCCTCACAGGGTCCAGCACTGCCCCGGGAGGTTTCCTGTTTTCTTCATGTGGAAAAAACAGTGCAAAGAAAGAATTTGAGACTTCAAATTGTGATTCTTTATTGGGCTTGTCTGAGGGTGCCTTGATCTCTAAACATTCTGGGGAGAAAAAGAAACTTCAGCGAGGTCTGGTGTGCAGTTCAAAAGTCCAGCTCTGTTATATTGGAGCTGGTGATGAGGAAAAGCGAAGTGATTCCATCAGTATCTGTACCACTTCTGATGATGGAAGTAGTGATCTGGATCCTGTAGAACACAGCTCAGAGTCTGATAACAGTGTCCTTGAAATTACAGATACTTTTGATAGAAGAGAGAACATATTATCCATGCAGAAAAATGAAAAGATGAAGTATTCTAGGTATCCTGCCACGAACACTAGGGTGAAAACAAAACAGAAATCTCTCATTAACTCACATACAGACCACTTAATAGATTGTACAAAGACAGTAGATTCTGGAACTGAGACATCTCAGGTTAATCTTTCTGATATTAAAGTGACCACTCTTATCCACAAACCCCAATCGGATTTTAGAAATGATGGTCTCTCTCCAAAATTTAACACACCATCAAGCATTTCCAGTGAGAACTCCCTGCTAAAGGGTGGCACTGCAAATCAAGCTCTATTACATTCGAAAAGCAAACAGCCCAAGTTCCGAAGTATTAAGTGTAAACATAAAGAAAATCCAGTTATGGTAGAACCCCAAGTTACAAATGAGGACTGCAATGTGAAATGCTGCTCTTCTGATACTAAAGGCTCTCCTTTGGCCAGCATTTCTAAAAGTGGAAAAGCAGATGGGCTAAAACTACTGAACAACATGCATGAGAAAACCAGGGATTCAAGTGACATAGAAACAGCAGTGGTGAAACATGTTCTATCTGAATTGAAAGAACTCTCTTATAGATCCTTAGGTGATGATGTCAGTGACTCTGGAACATCAAAGCCATCAAAACCATTACTTTTTCCTTCTGCTTCTAGTCAGAATCATATACCTATTGAACCAGACTACAAATTTAGTACATTGCTAATGATGTTGAAAGATATGCATGATAGCAAGACCAAGGAGCAAAGGTTGATGACTGCTCAAAATCTGGCCTCTTACCGAAGTCCTGTTCGTGGCGACTGTTCTACCAGTAGTCCTGTGGCAGCACCAAAGGTTTTGGTTTCAGGAGGCTCCGCCCACAATTCAGAAAAAAATGGAGATAGTACTCAGGACTTAGCCCATCCTAACTCTAGTGGTGACTCTGTGCTGTCTGGGGAATTGTCTGCCTCCTTACCCGGCATAGTGTCTGACAGAAGAGACCTCCCTGCTTCTAGCAATAGTCGTTCCAACTGTGTTACCAGGCGCAACTGTGGCCGATCAAAGCCATCCTCCAAGTTTCGAGATGTGTTTTCAGCCCAGGTGGCAAAGAACACAGTGAACCGGAAAGCCTTAAAGACAGAGCGCAAAAGAAAACTGAACCGCCTTCCAGCTGTGACTCTGGAGACTGCACTACAGGGAGACAAAGAAAGTGGATGCTCTGTGAATGGCCCATCCAGAGGTGGGGCAGAAGATCTTGGTAAAGAAGAACCCCTTCAGTTAATGGGCAGTTTAAAAAGTGAAGATACCCAGTTTTCAGATGTGCATTTTGATAAACAGTCTGACCCTGATAAAATTCTTGAAAAGAGTTCCCCTTTTGATAACAGAAAAGGCCCAGAGCTGGACTCTGAAATCAATAGTGAGAATGATGAACCAAGTGGGGTAAATCAAGTGGTGCCTAAAAAGCGATGGCAGCGTTTAAACCAAAGGCGCACAAAACCTGGAAAGCGCACTAACAGGTTAAGGGAGAAAGAAAACTCTGAGGGTGCCTTTGGGGTCTTGCTTCCCAGTGATCCTGTACAGAAGGGTCGGGATGATTTCCCAGAGAACAGAACTCCAACTTCTACAAATGTACTAGAGGACTCACTGACAGATCCAAATCATGCCAGCCACTTAGATTCAGTTGGTCCACCCTTGAATGTTTGTGATAAATCCAGTGCCGGCATGGAGGATATGGAAAAAGAGCCAGTAATTCCCAGTTTGACTCCCCAGGCTGAGCTCCCTGAACCAGGTAAGGATTTCTGACTGGTGAAAAGGGGTGGAGAAAGTGCCTATGATGTTCCCCTTCTATGGAAAGGTGAATCATAAACTGGGAAGGGAAGGATTATCAGAAAGAAAGGGCTTTATGTAGAAGGGTGTGAAATTTTGAAAGTCACATTTCCATACATAATTTTCAGACATTGTTACCAAAAACTTTCCTCCACTTTTTCCTTTTAGTAAGTTCTCAGCTTTTGGGGGAAAATAACAAAGTGTTCTGTAGTACTTATGGGAAGGTCTTAATGTATCTTAATTCCTTTTTGGAATGAGGTTTATGAATAAATAAAAATACCAGGGTATCCTACCTTAGCAGCTTGAGGGAAACAGCAAAAATCTTTCAAGATACAGTGTACTTCTTAGTCATTGAGGATAAAATTAAGTATCCTTAAACATGAGATTTCCTGAAGTTGTTTATTATAGTACCTTTTTTGCCCTTCTCAGCCTTATTGAAATAGAATTCATATATCATAAAATTCATCCTTTTATTAAGCTTATAATTTGTGACTTTTCATAAGAGCATGCAAAAGTTCACATGATCAAATTTTACCCCAATCAAGTCTTCCTTTACTTTTCCCCAATTTAGCCAATTCCATATACTTCATAGAAATAGAATCTGATAATGTGTGGAAGCCAATATATGGAAGCCAATTCCATATACTTCATAGAAATAGAATCTGATAATGTGTGACCCTTTCACATCTGACTTTAACTTTGTGTGTAATATTTTCAAGATTCATCCATGATGTAGGAACTTTTTCAATTTCCACTTGTGCTAGGGGTTGAACCCAGAGCCTTCTACATGGCTCAATCAACGACCTATATCCTCAACTTTCCTTCTCTCCCCGCCCCCCTTTAATGTGATGTTGCGGATTGAACTCAGGGCTTCTTGCATGCTAAGCAGCTAAGCACATGCTTTGCCATTGATCTGTACTATAGCACCCCCTCCTCATTCTGCCCCAGTTTCCTGAGATGCTGGGATTACAAGCATGCAGTACTGCAACTGACACCCTTCTCCTTTTCCTTATTCATTTATTGGTCAATAGCCGTTTATGTTGCTTCTGCACCTTGTCTGTTGTGAATAACGAATGCTACAGTGATTGTGAATTTGTAAATAGCTCTTTGAGATCTGATTTTCAGTTCTTTTTGATATAAATTCAAAAGTGAAATTGCTTGATTACATACTAATTTTAATAGTAATTTTAAGTTTTTTAATAACCTCCATATTCTTCATAGTTGCTGCACCATTTTAAATTCCACTGATTGTGCAAAAGGGCTCTTATCTCTTCATATCTTTGTTAATAACTTGTTTTCGTGAGAGAGCCATACTAATGGGTGTGAGGTGATATCCCATTATGGTTTTGATTTGCATTTCTCTGGTTAGTGATATTGAGCATCTTTTCAGGGGTTTATTAGCTATTTGTATATCTTTGTAGAAAGGTCTATTCAGGTCTTTTGCCAATATTTTAATCTGGTTATTATTTTTTGAGTTGTGACCATTCTTCACATATTGTAAGTACTAACCATTTGTATCTGATACATAATTTGTGAGTATTTTCTCCTATTCTATAGGTTGTCTTTTCACTTTGTTGGTTGTTGACTATCTTTCCATATTGTGCATAGTGTTGGCACCCTTACTGAGAACTACTTGACTGGATACATGATAGTTTATTTCAGAGCTCTCTATTCTGTTCTGCTGGTCTTTCTATCTGTATTTATGCTGGTTCCATACTGTTTTAATTGCCATAGCTTTGTTATATGTTTGAAAATTAGGGTAAGGACTCCAGCTTTTCCTTAAAGATTATTTTGTTTATTTAGGGGTTCTCCATATGAATTGCATTTGAATTTTAAGAGTTTTTTTTCCTGTTTCTGCAAAATTTACCACGTTGGTGTTTTTGTTTGGTTTGGTTTCTTTTGTTGTTCTTTGGAGACAGTCTTGTACGCAAGCTAGCCTTGAACCTGTGATCAAGTATGTAATTCTCCTGTATAATCTGCCCAAGTAGCTGGAAACCACAGGTGCACACCATTGTGTCTGGCTGCTGCTGGGGATATTGATAGGAATTGCAGTGAATATGTAGTTTGCTGGTAAGTATGGATATCTTAACAGTATTGTTTTCCTGTCCTTGAACACAGGGTATCTTTTCATTTATTCGTGTCTTTAATTTCATTCAGCTAGTGTTTGAATTTTTCAGAGTATAGCCTTTTCATCACCTTGCTTATTCTTTTCTTTTTCTTTTTTCTTTTTTTGAACCAGGGATTGAACTCAGGGACACTCGGCCACTGAGCCACATCCCCAGCCCTATTTTGTATTTTATTTAGAGACAGGGTTTCACTGAGTTGCTTAGGGCCTCGCTAAGTTGCTGAGGCTGTCTTTGAACTCGAGGTCCTCCTGACTCAGCGTCCCAAGTCGCTTGGATTACAGGCGTGCGCCACTGCGCCCGGCACCTTGCTTATTCTTAAGTATTCTATTCTTATTATGTTACGTGGTTTGTAATTTCTTTTTCAGATTATTCCTTGTGAGTGTGTAGAAATGCAACAGATTTTTTAGTGTTATTTTTTGTCTTCTACAACTTAGCTGAATTTGTCCTACCACGTTTTTAATGGAATATTTAGGATTTTCTACATGTAAGATTGTATTATGAACAGAGAATTTTGCTTCTTACTTTCCAGTTCGAATGCTTTTTATTGCTTTTTCTTGTCCCATTACTTTGAGCTTTCAGTACTCTTTTGAAGACATGGCTAGAGTGGGTATCTTTCCCTTGCTTAGAAAAAAAGTTTTCAGTTTTTCCTTTGAGTTTTTCACCACTGAATTTAATGTTAGCTTTAACATTTGCATATATCATCTTTATTTATGTGATTTTCCTCGTTTGTTGACTTATTGAGGAATGGTTGAATTTTGTCAGATGTTCTCTGTGCATCGGTTGAAATGATCGTGTGATTTTGGGGAGGGGATTATTTATACTGTTAATGTGGTCTATTTAATAAATTTGTGATTTTTTTTTTTTAAAGCCATCCCCAAATTACATTTGGTCATGTGTGTGATTCCTAACAATTGCTGTTTAGTTTGGGTTGTTAGTATTTTGTGAAGAGTTTTGTATCACTAGTCACAAGGCATATTGGTCTGTACCTTCCTTGTATCTTTTGTCTGGCTTTGGACATAAATGAGTTTGGAAGTATTCCCTCTTGGGTTTTTGCTGAGAGTGGTGGTGCACACCTGTAATCCCAGCGGCTTGGGAGGCTGAGGGAAGAGGATCATGCATTCAAATCCAGCCTCAGCAATTTAGCGAGGCCCTAAGCAACTTAGTGAATCCCTGTCTCTAAATAAAATACAAAAAAGGACTGGAGATGTGGCTCAGTGGTTAAGTGCCCCTGGGTTCAGTCTCCGGTACTCTCCCCACCTCTCAAAGAAAATCCCTTTTTAGTTTTTTAAAGAGTTTGAGAAAGATGAAATGCTTGGTAGAATTCTGTAGTTAAGGTTTGGCTTCCAGTGGTCCTGGGTTTTTCTTTGTTGGAAGGTTGTCTGCTTGGATTTTCTTCATGAGTCATTTCATTTAGTCTGGATAGATGATATATTTCTAGGAATGTATTGGTTATTCAGGTTGTTGGTGTATAATTGTTAACAATCATCTGATGATTGTTTTTATTTCTGGGATATTAGTTGTAATGCCTCTCTAATTTCTGATTTTAGTTTCTCTCTCAGTGTTGCCAAGGGACTTTAAACTTATTTGATTAGTTGTTTTTTTCAAAAAACCAACTGGAATCATCAGTTTTTGTCTTTGGGCATTACCAGAACCTTGCACATATGAGGCAAGTTCTTTACCATTGAGTTACACTCTCAGCCTGATTTTTTTCTTGTATTATTTTCTCTTCTTTATTTTTTTCTCTAGACTTTTTTTTTTTTTTTCTTTCTTCTAGTTTTGGTTTTTTTTTTTTTTTTTTTAATTTTTTTTTTAACTGTTTGAAGTATAACATCAAGGTTGTTGACTTTAGGTTTTTCTTTTCTTTTGTACTGGGATGGAAACTAGAGACCTCATGCATGCTGGACAGGGACTCTGCCATTGAGCTACATCCCCAACCCTTTTTAATTTATTTTGAGACAGAGTCTCTCTAAGTTGCTCAGGCTGTTCTCAAATTTACAATCCCTCTGCCTCAATCTCTGTCCTGTTACAGGTGGGATTACAGGCCTGTGTCACAACACCCTCTTTGCTGCGTACCATTAGTTTTGTTGTTTTCATTTGTCTCAAGATATTTTAAATTTTCTCTGATTTCTTCTTTGGCTTATTGATTGTTCAAGAGTGTGTCGTTGGGGTTGAGGATGTAGCTCAGTGGTAGAGTGCTTAACTAACAAGTGTGAGACCCCAAATCCAATCTGTAGTGGGGTGCCCCCCACCAAAAGAAAAAATAAAAAAAGGTGTGGTGTTTAATTTCCACATGTTTTTAACTTCAGGTTTTCATACTACTATTGATTTTTAGTTTCTTTCCTTTCTGGTTGGAAAAGAACTTGCTGATTTTCATCTTCATAGATTTCTTTCTCGGTGTCTTTGTTTCCGTTATTTTTGGTAATGGGGATTGAACCCAGGGACGCTACTGAGCCACACCCTCAGCCCTTTTTTGTATTTTATTTAGAGAAAGGATCTCACTGAGTTGCTTAGGGTCTTTCTCATTTGCTGAGACTGGCTTTGAGCGTGTAGTCCTCCTGCCTTACCCTCCCCAGCTGCTGGGATTACCTGTATGTGCCACCGTGCTGGGATCTGTATTCACAGATTTCTTAAGACTTGTTTTGTGACTCAGTAATTTATTTTGAGAATGTTCTCTGTGCGCTTTAGAAGAATATGTACTTTGTTGCTGTCAAGTGGGGTTTTCTGTCTGTTAAGTTTAGTTGGTCTGTAGTGTTGTTGGCGTCTTGTTTCCTTATTTATCTTTTGTGTGGCTGTACTCGCCATTATTGTGTGAAGTAGGGTATTAAAATCTCTTCATGGAACTTGAAATTTCCATTTGAGTTCCATGAAACAGTGACAGAATTAAAGTCAATTTTGTCAGTGTTTGCTTCATTTTGGGGTGTTCTGATGTTATATATACCAGGTGGATTGATTTATTTTTGTAGTGTCCTTCTTTGTCTCCTGTGGCAGTTTGTGATTTAAAGTATATTTTGTCTGATGTAAGAACAGCCATACCTGTTCTCTTTTGTTTCACACTTGTAGAGGATATCTTTTTTCCATCATTTAACTTTCAACCTGTATGTGTTCTAAAATTTTAAGGTGAGTCTTTTGTAGATAACATTATTACATCATATTTAATCTGTTCAGACACCCTATTTTCTATTTTCTTTTTAAAATTTGTGCATTTTGACATATTGTACACAAATGGAGCATAATTCCTCAGTCCTCTGGCTGTACGTGGAGCTGAGTCACACCAGTAGTGTAAATCATATGTATGTATAGGGTAATAATGTCTGTCTCAATCTACCATCCTATTCATCCCCACCCTTCCCCTTACTCCCCTCTGCCCAATCCAGAGTTCCCTTCATTCTTCGCTATCCCTACCCCACTACGGATCAGCATCTGCTTATCAGAGAAAACATTCCACCTTTGGTTTTTTGGGATTGGCTTATTTCACTTAGCGTGATATTGTCCAGCTCCATCCATTTACTTGCAAATGCCATAATTTCCTTCTTTAGGGCTGAATAATATTCCATTGTGTATATGTACCACATTTTCTTTATCCATTCATCTGTTGAAGGGCATCTGGGTTGGTTCTATAGTTATTGTGAATTGAGCTGCTGTAAACATTGATGTGGCTGTGTCACTATAGTATGCTGATTTTAAGTTCTTTGGTTATAAACCAAGGAGTAGGATAAAATGGGTGAAATAGTAGTTCCATTCACTCCAGATTTTCTGAGGAATCTCCATACTGCTTTCCATAGCGGTTGTCCCAATCAGCAGTCCCATCAGCAATGTATGAGTGTACCTTTTCCTCTTTACCCTTGTTAACACTTATTATTGCTTGCATTCTTGATAATTGCCAAGATAAGAGCAGTTTTGATTTGTATTTCTCGAATTGCTAGAGATGATGAATATTTTTTCATATGTTTGTTGATTGATTGTATATCTTCTGTGAAGTGTCTGTTCATTTCCTTATTGATTGTTTTGTGTGTGTGTGTGTGTGTGTGTGTGTGTGTGTGTGTTAAGTTTTTTGAGTTCTTTATATATCCTGGAGATTAGTGCTCTGAGGTGCATGTGGTATTTTCTCTCATTCTGTAGGCTCTCTCTTCACATTCTTGATTATTTCCTTTTTTGAGAAGAAGCTTTTTATTTTGAGTCCATCCCACTTATTGATACTTAATTTTACTTCTTGTGCTTTAGGAGTCTTGTTAAGAAAGTCAGTTCCTAAGCCAACATGATGAAGATTTGGGTCTACTTTTTCTTCTATTAGGTGCAGAGTCTCTGTTCTAGTGTCTTAAGGCTTTGATCTACTTTGAGTTGATTTTCATGCAGGGTGAGAGATAGAGGTTTAATTTCATTTTGTTACATATGGATTTCCAGTTTTCCCAGACCATTTGTTGAATAGGTTATCTTTTTCTCCAATGTATATGTTTGGCATCTTTGTCTAGTATGAGATGACTCTATTAATGTGGATTTGCCTTTGTGTCTTCTACTTTGTGCCATTGGTCTACATGTCTGTGTTTGTGCCAGTACCATGCTGTGTTTGTCACTGTTGCTCTGTAGTATAATTTAAAGTCTGGTATTGTGATGCCTCCTGCTTCACTCCTCTTGCTTGCTTTGGCTATTATGGGCCTCATCTTTCCAAATGAATTTCATGACTTTTTTCTATTTCTATGAAGAACATCATTGGAATTTTAATAGGAAATACATTAAATCTGTATAGTGCTTTTAGTAGTGTGGCCATTTTGATAATGTTAATTCTGCCTATCCAAGAGCATGGGAGATGTTTCCATCTTCTAAGGTCTTCTTCAATTTCTTTCTTCAGTGTTCTGTTGTTTTCATTATAGAGGTCTTTAACCTCTTTTGTTAGATTGATTCTCAAGTTTTTTTTTTTTTTTTTTTT
>JAJEJO010005011.1:104553-148839 GCA_020662805.1 Glaucomys volans | reverse complement strand
TTTATTTATTTATTTATTTATTTATTTATTTATTTATTTATTTATTTATAGTACTGAGGATTAACCCTAGGTGCTCTTCACAGAGCTACATCCCTATCCCTTTTTATTTTTTATTTTAGACAGGGTTTTGCCAAGTTGCCCAGGCTGGCCTTGAACTTGCCATCCTTCTACCTCAAACTCTTGAGAAGTTTGGGATTACAGGAGTGTGCCACTGCACCTGGCTCAGAGATGTTATTTAAAACAACCCATGATTTATATTTTTATGTTAGGTTTATTTGGACTGGTGTCAGCCACTACAGGATGTTAGTTTAAATTTAACCTTTTCCTTAAAATTGGATGGCTGTGTGTATGGTGTGTATTGTGTAATAATGAAAGACCCTCCTCCGCACTTTTGTTGTGATAAAACATAGCAAATAGTTTTGTACCTTTTGCAATGTAAGCCAGAATCTGTTTGCTATGTGGTTTCCCCTCTTGGTACTTTTGGGAACGTGAATATGGTTTCAGGAAAACAGTGAATTTTCCTGCAGCTTGTTAGTTAGTATTGAAGTTATTTCTTCTTCCAGTTGTGCGGTCAGAGAAGAAACGCCTTAGGAAGCCCAGCAAGTGGCTTCTGGAATATACGGAAGAATATGATCAGATATTTGCTCCTAAGAAAAAAAAGAAGGTACAGGAACAGGTACACAAGGTATGTGACAATGGTTCAACAGACTTTTATTAGGCTTTTTATTTTGTCTTCATGAGTCAGTAAGTTCCTGAATTGGGATCTGGATTTTAAACATCTTTATTAATTATTCAAGAGAAGTGTGTAACTAATTCTTCATATGTGTTATCTGCCTGTATATGTGGTCCCCTCTGCCCCTTTTTTGATGCTGGATATTAAACCCAGGGGCAGCTGGGCAGGGTGGTTCATGCCTGTAATCCCATTGGCTTGGGAGGCCAAGGCAGGAGGATCACAAGTTCAAAGCTAGCCTTAGCAACTTAAATCCTAAACAATTTAGCGAGACACTATCTCTAAATAAAATACAAGAAAGGACTGGGGATGTGGCTCAGTGGTTAAGTGCCACTGGGTTCAATCCCTGGTACCCCAAACAAAAATAAAACAGCCCTCCAGGGGCATGGTAGGTAAGCACTCTTAATACTAAACTACACCCCCAGCCCTATGTCTATCTTCCTGCCTTTTCTTGATTTTCAAACTTCCCTCCTTGGCGTTGAACCCAGCAGTGGGGCAGGGGGCAGATGGGTTGGGGGAGGGGTACTCTGCCACTGAACTACAACCTCCCCAGCCCTTTTTTTCATGTTGAGACAGGGTCTTGCTAGATTTCCAATCCTGGCCTCCAACTTGTGATCCTACTACCTCAGCCTCCTGAATCCCTGACTGAGATTACAGGTGTGTGCCACCGCACCTTGCTCTGTGTATAAATATTTTTCCCCTCTTTGCTTTTGAAGACTATTTAATGACTTAGGAATATTGCTATCATACAGTGTTGAGTAGATTTTAAATTGAAATGTTTCAAATGAAGGCATTTTTTTGTTTTGTTTTGATTTTTGTGCCACTGGGGTTCAGTCCCACAATATTGCACATTCTAGCCCAGGCCCTCTACTACATAACTACATCCCCAGCTAGAGAGGCTTTTTGACATTATATCTCTGAATACCTTAATATGCATCTCTGAAAAATAATTTATATGATTTTAACAGTTTTACATCTTATAAAATTAGCTAATATTGACCTATGGAATATCTCCTTTCTAGACTTTTGACTGCTTCCTCACGGTCTCACTTTTTTGTTTCTCTATAACCTATAGTATGCAGTCATTTTAAGGGGAAGTTGGAATTTTTAGTTTATAGATGATATTTTATATATCGCATGGCATTAGAAGGTATATGCTCTAAATTTGTCCATTGTGGCAGCGACTCATTCCTTTAAGTTTTATTTACCCCTTTTGATCAAGAAGCAGGATGTGTGTAATTACTTTGGTTCCAAAGGAATGTCCTGTTCCTCATTACTCATTTCTCTGGTGTTTTTTTTTAAATTATCAGTTGAAGATCCTTGGCTTTGTCAATAATTTTGTTAGGATTAGGGTTGTAGCTCAGTGGTAGAGCACTTGCCTAGCAAGTGTGAGGCACTGGTTTCGATACTCAGCATCACATAAAAATAAATGAGTAAATTAAAAAAAAGGTATTGTGTCTATCTACAACTAAAAAAAAGATTAAAAAATAATTAGAATTTACACAATGAAAATTTGGAGATTTTGTAATTTCTGTTTTTTAGCAAAAATTTCTTTTATTATCTGAAGCACTTATTGTGCTTCTTTCTTTCCTAGTAATTACTAATTATGATTAAGGAACTTGTTAGTAATTTTAACTGGTGACATATTGGGAAAACATTTCTTTCTTTCTTTTTTGAATTACTATCATGAACTTAGGAATTTTTGTAGCTTCTGTGTATCTCAGTGAACTGCATTTTTTTTTCCTTGTTTAAAATTGTAAAATAGATTAACAAAAAATTTACCACATTAACTAATTTAAGTGTACAATTCTGTGACATTAAGTATGGTCACATTGTTATATAACTATCATTACCAGTCTTCTCCAGAGCATTTTTATATTATCAAAATGAAACTCAGTACCCAGTAACCAATAATTCCCTTTCCTCCTCAGCCCCTTCAACCACAGTTTTACTTTTTTTTTTTTTTGCGGTGCTGGGGATTAAACCCAGGGCGTTGTGCTTGCAAGGCAGGCACTCTACCAACTGAGCTATATCCCCAGCCCACACAGTTTTACTTTTTTGTCCATGAATTTTTATTTTTCTACATATCTCATATTAGTGGAATCATGTAACACTTGAAATTTTGTCTTTGGCTTATTTCCTTTAGTATGTCCTGAGGGTTCATCCATCTTGTAGTATGTGTCAGAATATCATTCCTTTGTGAGTGCATTATTCTTTTTGGCAAATTTCAGCAATTTTGGCTTGGGGATTCTAGTGTTTGCTTTCTTTTTCTTTTTCCTTAGGTAAGTTCCCGCTGTGAAGAAGAAAACCTTGTAGCCCGATGTCGAACTAGTGTTCAGAACAAGCAGGTGGATGAGAATTCTTTGATTTCAACCAAAGAAGAGCCTCCAGTTCTTGAAAGGGAGGCTCCATTTTTGGAGGGGCCGTTGGCTCAGTCAGAACTTGGAGGTGGACATGCTGAGTTGCCACAGCTAACCTTGTCTGTTCCTGTGGCTCCAGAAGTCTCCCTACGACCTGCCCTTGAGTCTGAGGAATTGCTTGTTAAAACACCAGGTAAGGTGGGGTTGGGGTCTCAGTATGTAAGTGGATATGATTGGAGGCAACAAATTTTTATTATGTTTTGATGTGAAGCTAACATTTTAACTGTGTGCAACAAACACATAATGTCCTGGGGTATTCCTAAAATAGTGGGGTTTTTGATATACTTTCTGACCATAAACTTATTTATGGTACACTATCAAGAAGACATATTTTAAGAACTACCTTGCTTGCTCATTATTGCTTTTCACGGTTATTGTTCAGCCACCATGTGAATAAACAGGGAAGGATAGGCATTGGACACTAGTGGAATAAGTGCTTGAAATCTGTGCAATGTTTATTAGCCTCCACCAATTGCTGTGTTACTTAGGAAATTCTTTAATCTCTGAACTTGTTTGCATATCTATAAAATGGAGATCATAGTGTAATAAAAATGTTTTTATTCCTGATATTTTTATTCCTGAATACATACATAGTAAGGAGTTAAGAAGCATAAATATTTCCTATAAGTTAATTCATTACTAGTTGCTTATCTTTGTATCATTCTTTTTTCCCCTCCTTCCATAGTAGGGATTGAAGCCAGGGGTGTTCTACCACTGAGCTACATCCCCTTCCCTTTTTAGTTTTCATTTTGAGACAGGGTCTTGGTAAGTTGTCCAAACTGCCCTTGAACTTGGAATTATCCTGCCACAGCCTCCCTAATAATAAGGACTACAAGTGTGTGCCTTCTGGCTCACTTTATCATTCTTAACAGGATACCTAGAGAGAGTTAGATATAAATGTATTGTCTCATTTACCTTTTCACTACTACATGTTTTAGTCAGCCCAGATATGTAAAGAATTCTCTTCTGTTTGCTTTTACATTTTAGATACAACTTTTTACATTCCCAATAGTAGCTTGTGAAGTTTTTCCTTTGAATAGAGGGGGCAAAAAGAATCCTAATTCTCCTTAGGCTTTGAGGCACTATCAAAGAATTTAAATTTTTCCCCAGCACCACAAAAAAAAAAAAAAAAAAAAAAAAAAATTTAACTTTTTTAAAGCCTTTTTTTTTTTTTTTTTTCTTTTTCCTGCTGTGCTGGGGTTGGAACCCAGCACTTTGCAAATGCTCCCCCACGAGATAAAAAGATTTCTTTTTTTTTTTTTTGGCGGTACCAGGGATTGAACTCAGAGAGTCTCTGCCATTTAGTTATAACCACAACCCTTTTTATTTCATTTTTTTATTTCATTTTTTAGACAGGGTCTTGCTAATTTTCTGAGGGTGGCTTTGAACTTGTAATCTTCCTGCTTTAGCTGGGTTTCCTGAATTGAATTCCTGGAATTATAGGTGTATTCCACCACACCTGGCCCCCAGAAAGATTTTTTAAAGAATAGGATAAACCTTTAACTCTTTCGATTTTTTGGCCAAGTCCTATTATTATGTTCTTATATGTAATTCTTATCACTACTGTGTCTTATTTATTTAGGGGCAGAGAAAAAATTAAGATTGTGGTCCATTTTTACCCACAGTCCAGGTTTTATTTCACTTCTTCTTTTGTTCTTACTATGAATTAATTGCTGTAAATGCAGTTCAAGTCTTTGACATATCCATTAGTTTTTCTGTGATTTCAAAAAAAAAAAAAAATTCCACACGCAAGAACATCCTCACATGAGTTTGTATCTTCATTGAGAGCCATTTGCTTGGTTATTTTAAATAATATTTTAGGATAAATAAATTCCTATCCTACCCCTCCCCCTATAAAATGCTGAGAAGTACACAGTGTTGTGATTCTGTGTATACAGATTCTTTTCAAAATTTGCTTGTGTCCAGTTTCTAAATCATTTAATGAGAAGGTATGTGTATTTTAGGAAATTATGAAAGTAAGCGTCAAAGAAAACCAACAAAGAAACTTCTTGAATCGAATGATTTAGACCCTGGATTTATGCCCAAGAAGGGAGACCTTGGCTTTTCTAAAAAGGTATGTTATTTTGTTAATTATGAAAAGGTCTGAATCCAGGAAATATAGAATTTTTTATTTATTAACATTGATATACATAATAAAGTAGCACCTTTATTTGTGGTTTTGATTTCCACAGTTTCAAGTAACTATGGTTAGTTGTTTTCTGAAATACTAAATGGAAAATTCCAGGAATATACAATTCATAAGTTTTTAATTGTTCATATTTCTGAGTAGCATGATAAAAATCTCACACCATTTTACTCTGTCCTGTTGTGAATATGAATCATCCATTTGTCCAACATATTCACATTGTGCACTTCGCACCTGTGGATCACCTAGTAGTATTGTACTGTTTAAATTTAAGTAATCCTTATTGTACTTAATAAAGGCCCCAGTGTTATAAGAGTAGTGATGCTGGCAGTTCAGAGTTGCTGAAGAGAGTAGAATGGTGAAAGTTACTTAATAAGGAAAGAAATCTATGTTGAGATTGCTGAGATCTGTGGTAACAATGATTCATCTGTGAAATTATGAAGAAGAAAGAAGAAATTTTTGCTAGTTTTGCTGTCACATCACATACTGTAGAATTTAAAGCCCCATTGCATAAGTGTTTAGTTAAGATGGAAAAGGAGTTAATTTATGGGTGGAAGATTTGAAGAAACCTTGCTCTGATTGATGACCAAGTGTTATGCCAGAAAGCATTGAACCTGAATGAAGACTTGTTCCCCTGATAAAAGTGGCACCATACTATTTACTGCCAATGAAGGGTGGTTACACAGATTTAGGAATAGTTTTGAACTGAAAAATCTAAAAATTACTAGAGAGGATGTATCTGTGGATGAAGAAGCTGCTGCCACATTTCCAACTCAGTTAAAAGAATCTGAATAGGGGGAAAGGATACCATCAAAAGCAAGTCTTCAATTACAATGGAAACAGGCTTTTCTGGAAGAAGATGTCCAATAGAACCTACATTCATAAAAGTGCAAAGGAGGCACCAGGGCATAGAACATGGAGGGGACAGATGAACTCTGGTAAGTACAGTATTATAAGATATTTTGAGAGAGGGAGAGATACACATTCATATAACTTTTATTATAATATGCTGTTGAAATTTCTCTGTTTTGTTTTGTTTGTTTTTTTCCTTGGCCATACCAGGGATTGAACCCAGGACTCTGCACATGTTAGGAAGCACTCTACCACTGAGACAAATTCCCAGCTCTGTTTTTCTTTTTTTTTTCTTCTTCTTTTTTTCTTTTTTTGAGACAGGCTCTCCCCAAGTGGTTCAGACTGGCCTTGAACTGGAATCCTCCTGCCTCAGCCTCCCAAGTAGCTGTGATTACATGAGTGCACTACCACACAAAGTGAATTGTTTTGGGTTTTTTTCATTCATTTTAAAATTAGTTATTGTTAATCTTTTTCTCTGCATAATTTACACATTAAACCTTATTGGTATGTATATGTAGGAGAAAAAGTATATATAGTGTTCAGTACTCTATACTTTGAAGCATCTGTTGGAGGTCTTGTAATGTATTCCTTTGTGAATAAGGAAGGACTGATGTACAAAGGAATGATGCAGTGTCAGTAAGCATACATGATCTGTCAGAAATCTGAGAAATAGTGTGGCCATGTGTGTGCACTGGCTTCAGGTTTTCTTTACAAATGAGAATATTTGAAACGCTTCTACAATTGAATAAAGTTTGCATTTACAACAATCCGCCCCGCCCCCGGGCTGAAAACTCCTTACCTTACTTGTGTATCACTTTGCTCTTTTAGACCACTAGACTACTTTTATCCTGTTGCCTACATAAGACCTATCTCTGTTATAATCCTGGTAGAAATATTTGAATTTAAGTTTCTGGGTTTGCAGAGTTGTTTTTTGTGGGGTGGGTCCTGGGTCCTAGTAATTGAACTGAGGCGCTACACCCTCCACCCCTTTTTATTATTTTTTATTTTGAAACAGGATCTTGCTAAGTTGCTCAGGTTTCACTAAATTGCTGAGGTTGGCCTTGAACTTAGATCCTCATGCCTCAGCCTCATGAACCACTGGGTTTACAGGCATGGGCCAATGTGCCTGGCTTCAGAGTTGGTTTTTAGTAATCAAGAAAGTATTATTAAAAAGTAGATGAAAGTAGAAAATTAATTAATTTTATAGTAGATAATTGCTGAATACTGATTCCCTAAGAAACACCTGCTACTCCTATAATCCTATATTAGTTCCATTGTTTTTGCTTTTCTTAGGTATTCACCTATTTGATTTGGTGTTTATTAGTTTCATACCTTATTTTTTAAAAAACAGCATTATGTCTTTTATTCTTCTCAGTCTTTTGACTTGGTCTTTTTAATTATTGTTAGGTGTATCTCCTGCCCTCTGAATTTTCTCTGCAGTTTGTACAACCTTTAGTGACAATCTCATCTCTCCTGCTCACTGTACTCATTGAACCATATAGTCTAATAAGCCTGTGATGAATTTACTCCATGGGAATCATTTGAATGTTTTTGAGGATGAATGTGACATTTGCAGTGAGATGATGTATTTAGTAGTATTGTACAAGGTGAGTCATGAGAGGTTATTGTATTATTGCTGGAGATGAGGTGATTGCAGATTTCATAGAAAGTAGCAGTTCAAGTTAGTTAAGTGAATCAAAGATGTAAGATCAATTTTTAGTGGTTTTGAAGGTACGTTACTTGTGTCGTGTTCATTTGTGCAACCTTCCTCTGTCAAATTATATTTTCTGATGTAAAGTATGATCTGTAATGTTTGTGGGTTGAGATTTTTAAGGATGTAAAATGTATGGTATAATTTGTTTATTTAGTTTCAATTTACATTAGGCAAATGTATCCTACACCTGTTGTTATTTTTTTTTCTGGGCTACACCTGTTATTTTAAAAAATCGAAATATAATTTGCACTGCTAAAAATGTATAGGTTTTATTGGTCTGTTCGATGGCTTAGATAATCCTATATACCATGCAAGAATCAACAAAGTACATATAATCTTTTTGCATCACCCTAGAAAGTTTACCTTGCCTGTGTGTGTGTGTGTGTGTGTGTGTGTGTGTGTGTGTTTCATGCTGGGGATTGCACAAAGGGCCTCATGACCTTTTGAGATAGGTTCTAAATAGAGTGCCCAAACCAGCTTGAACTTTTCTTCCTCCTGCCTCCAATAACTAGTATTACATGTGTGTACCACCACTCAACTCTTGTGCTTGTCAGTCACTTCCCACCTCTTGTCTAAAATCAGTGCTTATTTCTATCACCATAGTTTCGCTTATTCATGGCTATCAGCACTGCTGTTTTATGCCAACTTCTTTTGTCCAACCTATACTTTTAAGCTACTTCCACAGTGATAAAATGTATTATTTTTTATTACTAAGTAGAATATCATTATATGATACACTTTGCTTCTCTGTTCTGGTGATGCACATTTGGGTCTTTTTCATGTTTTAGCTATTAATTGAAAGACTGGTGTATGTTTTCCAAGTCTTTTGATGGACGTATAGTTTCATTTGTCTTGATGTAAATTCATAAAAATGGAATTGGTGGGATTGCATTTTTAGCTTAAGAAAGTGCCAAATAGTTCTCTGAAGTGGTTGTGCCACTTTACCATCAGTGTACCAGAGTTAGGGTTGTTATCCAGCTGTACAAACATTTGATTTGTTGTCATTTTAAATATTGCCATTTTCATGGGTGTTGTATTTTCATTTATCTTATTATAGTTTTAATTTGTATTTCCCTAATAATTAGTGTTAGTAAGCCCCTTTGGCCATTCCTACATCTTTATGAAGTGACTGTTGAAGTATACTTATATTTGATTAGGTTTTTCATCTTCTTGTGATTGATTTTTTTTTTTAAGGGAATGCTTTATCTACTTGAGATATACAATCTTTGTCAGATATGTATACTATAAATATTTTCCCCATTCTGAGGCTCTTCATTTTCTTAGTGGTTTTCATAAGAAGAAAAATTGAAGATTATCTATTTTCTCCTCCCCCATTTATGTTTAATACTTTTTGGTGGGGGGGGGTTACTAGGGATTGAACCCAGGTGCACTTACCATTGAATCACATCCCTCAGCCCTTTTTGTATTTTATTTAGAGACAGGGTCTCACTGAGTTGCTTAGAGTCTCAGCCTCCTGAACCACTGGGATTACAGGTGTGCACCCTTGGGCCTGACTGTTTAATACTTTTATGTCCTGTTAAAGAAATCTCTGCCTATGCAATGGATTCAAATATGTTCTTATGTTTTTTTTTTTTTTTTTTTGTAGAAGGTTTATGGTTCTGGGTTTCACACACAAATTTGTGTCCTAACTTGAAATCATGAGATTGACTTTCAAAGTTAATTTTCCCTCTATATTGATGTCAAATTTGTCAAGAAAATTCTAGGTATATCTCACTTCCCTCTCTCTTATTGGTTGCTTACTCTCTTACTATTCACCCGCCTCTGTGTGTGTTATTAGCGATTGAGTTTAGGGGCACTCTACCATTGAGCCACATCTCCAGCCTTTTTCATTATTTATTTCGAGATGGGGTCTTGCTAAGTTGCCCAGGCAGGACTGAAACTTGTAATCCTCCTGCCTCAGTCTCCTGAGTTGCTGTAATTACAGGCATGCACCACTGTGCCTGGCTTCTGATCTCTTTTTAGTTCTCTGTCGCTGTTGAATTTTAGTTTTTCTGTCATAGAGATGAGCATTAAATTTGACAATCGAACAAGGGGGTAAGATAGGATTCTTAGCTGGGCATGGTGGTGCATCCCTGTAATCCAGTGACTCGGGAGGCTGAGGCAAGAGGATGGCGAGTTCAAAACCAACCTCAGCAACTTAGTGAGGCCCTAAGCAACTCAGTGAGACCCTGTCTCTAAATAAAATACAAAATAGGGCTGGGGTGTGGCTCAGTGGCCAAATGCCCATGAGTTCAATCCCTGGATCCAAAAAAGAAAAAAAAAAAAAATGATTTTTGTTTGTTCTAGGAGTGAGTGCTGTCATGTGTCTAGTCAGTTTCATTTTCAAGACACTAGTTACTCTCAGGTATATTACGTCATAAGATTAAAGCCATGATTTAGTGTGGCTACTTTTTCTGTAGATGGATTAATCAGTAGGTTGGGGAGAGGATTTATCTGCTGAGGTAGTATATGGCTTAATACATATCTGCCCTAGACTCAGAATGTAAGTAAATTACTGACATCTTCTTCACATCATCTAAGGCACTTAGAATGTTCTTTTTTTTGTTTTTCTTTTTCTAAGAATAGATTTTTATTCATACTGTATAATTTTTTAATGTTATGTCTATTTGAATTGATAAAATTAATGAAATTGGAAATGAGAATATTTTTCTTGTTCTTTTGACTGTAGTCTGGGAACATCGTTTATTTTTTTAAATAATGTTATTGTTTTTTTTGTTTTGTTTTTTGGAACCAGGAATTGAACTCAGGGGCACTTGGCCACTGAGCCACATCCCCAGCCCTATTTTGTATTTTATTTAGAGACAGGGTCTCACTGAGTTGCTTAGGGCCTTGCTAAGTTGCTGAGGCTGGCTTTGAACTCGCGATCCTCCTGACTCAGCCTCCTAAGTCTCTTGGATTACAGGCGTGCGCCACCACGCCCGGCTGTTATTGTATTTTTTATGCCTTAATTTTTTTATATTTATATGATGCTGACAATCGAACTTAGTGCTTCACACATGCTAGACTAGCACTCTACCACTGAGCTACAGCCCCAGCCCAAACATTGTTTATTTTGATGCACAATTTTTGGGTGAATTTAAATTGAAGAACTATAAATTGGTTATAAAAATAATACGTAGATGGTGTTTTTCTTAAAATTATGCAAATCTGTTTTGTGGATTTGTCTAGGAGTCTTTGGTTTCCTTTAATGGGGTACCTAATATTTCCCCTCATTTTATTTGACTTGGTCATCCTTTGCTGTACATTGAACATGAGGAAGTTTGCATTCTAATAATTTATTAGTTTATTTTAGTAGGTGTCCAGAAATTCACAGTTGCATTTTATCTTGTTTTGTTCTCAACCTCTGGAAACTTCATAGCAAGAACAACATCTATTGTATTGACTTTTTATAGCTACTAAAGTTTTGTTTAACAGTTACAATGAATATTATCATTCTTAGAGAAGACTGTATTTTCTAAGACTGAAACTAGTTCATACAAATATTTCTGATGAAAAAACTTAAGTTGTAAAGATGTTTCATGTTTCAAAGCTGTTTAATACTCAGTTCATGAAGTAAACAAGTCTCTAATGGCTATAAATTCTATTTTAGGTATGTGGATTTAAAATATGGTTTGGGGTGGAATAATGCTGAGCTTGATGAGTCTCTGGATACATGCTACTTTTTCCCCACTTCATTCAGCAGCATTCTGTTTTTATTTTATGTATGGAAAGTTTTCTGTGAACTTTTCTTTCTTTTTTATTTTTCTAATTTGAAAAGCCTTTCCCCATGAAGTTTCCCCTGCAACCCTTTACTATTACTCTGGTATTCTTTGCCAAAAATAGCCAGGATCTAATATCTAGGACATGGGACAATTCAAATTTGGGCATATAAGATAAAGTGTATATTTGCATTCCTTGGTAAATCATGTTTGCTTTTTACTTATTTATAGTGTTATGAAGCTGGTCACTTCGAGAATGGCATTACTAATTCATGTGGTGCATCTCATTTAAAAGAGTTTGTTGGAGGTGAGTATTTTTGAGATTTAGAAAATGTAATGCAGAAGTAAGATTAAAACACTTTGTTGATGTCCAAAATGTGCTTCTTGAAATTTTTCATGAAACTGTAAGATTCTGTAGTCATTTTCAGGCTTTCCACTGCTATGTTAAATGAAGTTATATTTTGAGCAAGGAAATATTTGGAACAGTAGAAAAAAATTCCGTTTTTTAACTAATCTGTCTGTTTGCATCAATTCTTGTCTTTGATTGAGTTTTCTTTTTTCCTTTAATTTTATTTTGTACTAGGCGTTAGACCCAGAGTTAGCACTGAACTACATCTTTAGAACTTTTTGTTTTACATTTTGAGATAGTGTCTCACTAAGTTGCATAGACTGTCCTTGAACTTGGGACTCTCTTGCCTCGGTCTCAAATTGCTCGTAGGAGAGGTTTGTGGCACTGTGCCCAGTAGATGATTCAATTTATATTTGTGTAAACTAGAAGTGGAATTCAAGTTGAACCGGAGACCACAAATCATCTGTGCCAGTTTTTCACAAAATATGATTTTTAATCATATATATGATCTTTGACAAGTTAGTATATGATTGAATACGAGAGCATACCTTTGAGCCAATTTCATTGTGGTTTTCTCTTATGGACTTTGGGGTCTTCCAAATAATATTAGGAGCTATCTTCTGAAACCTGTACTTTGTGATTGTGGTTGTTTACCCAAGATATATGGACAGCTCTTAATGCAGATTGTATATTCATAAATTGAGCATGTACTCGCCAAACTCCTCTGGTTGGAATTTTTTTTTTTTTTTGGAACCAGGGATTGAACCCAGGGACACTCGGCCACTGAGCCACATCCTTAGCCCTATTTTGTATTTTATTTAGAGACAGGGTCCCACTGAGTTGCTTAGGGCCTCGATGAACTGCTGAGACTGGCTTTGAACTCTTGATCCTCCTGCCTCAGCCTCCTGAGTCGCTGGGATTACAGGTGTGTGCCACCACACCCAGCTGGTTTGATAATTCATTCTAATCTGTCTAAACTATAACAAAGAGGATATTTTCTGTATCTTTTTTTTTTTTTTTTTTTTTTTTTTAAAAGATGAAATGTTACAATGAGGTTGCAGGATCAGAGAACTAAATCCAGGTCAGAGACACTACTATCTTGTTATGCATTCCAGATTTTGTCAGTTCTTTCTACTGTTTTGATCATTTGTATGCCTAAGCCATTTATGATTACTGTCATTCTTTAACTGTTATCCCAGATTTGAACATACTCCTATACCACATGTGATCTGCCAACAAAGAGTATCAAGAGATGATTTTAGGGCTGGGGATATAGCTCAGTTGGTAGAGTGCTTGCCTCACAAGTACAAGGCCCTGGGTTCAATCCCCAGCACCACCAAAAAGGAAAAAAAAGGGAGATGATTTTATTTCAGATGGTCTTTGATGGATATATCTTTTAATATGTCACTTGACTATTAAATTTTTAACATATAGAAATCTATTCGTTTATTTTAATCATGTGGGCAATTATAATCCTATTACTTGGTCCTTTTTTCCCCCCTTGCTCTTAAAGTACTTTCATAATAATGTTTGTTCTTTATATTTCAGTCTTTTTGTAAAATGAGTAATGTGAAGTTTATCTTTTGTAAATTTCATCTAACTATTCTATTGTGTAAGAATATTGAGCCCAGGGCCTAGGGGGGATATATACCTTAGTAGTAGTGCATTTGCCTGGCACGTGTGAAGCCCTGGGTTCTAACCCTTGCATTACAAAAAGAAAAAAATTAAAGAACTAATTGTTATCCTGCCATCATATTAACTCTTCTTTTAGTCTTGGGTAGTTAGCAGCTTTGATGACAGCTTTTCCATCTCAATCAGGCAGTCAAAACAGTTGACACTGAGGCAGTCTAAATATGCCAGATGAGATTGTGCATTCATTTTATACTGTTAAAGGTTATTCTACCACTGAGTGAATATCTTAAGTCACTAAATGTATTGAGGGATCTTTCCCTACTCTCTAAGCCAAATCTTATGCATGTCCATCTTAATTTACTTAAATCATGTGTTGATAAAATTTGTTATCTCCAATATTGGAGTCTAGGAATTAATATCTTTTCCTGACTGGTAAATGGACTTTTTCATCTATGGGATGTGAAAATCCTTAGAGGAACTAGAAGGTGTTCCATTTCAATCATGTAAAGTGAAATTGCTCTAATAACCTGTTCATTTATTATTTAATATACATAAGTCAGTACTTACATGCAGCTATTTCCCCAGCTTTTTATGTAGTCATTGATAAGTCTGTTTTCTTCTTTTCCCATGTTTTTCTCACCTATGAATCTAGATAGTTAAAAGAGTTTTAAAGTTGTTTTTTACTCTAACCTACCATAATTGTTTGAGGTCTCTTTATGTAAGGATAGTAGTTCTTGAACATATGTGTAATTAGCCATTAGGTAACACTTGTTTTCCTGTCATAGGCACTACCAAGATATTTGACAAACCAAGAAAGCGAAAACGACAGAGGCATGTTACACCCAAGGTGCAATGTAAAAAAGTGAAAAATGATGACTCTTCAAAAGAAACTCCAAACTCAGAGGTATTACTCAGTTCCTGATCTTTTGACATGGTGAAGAGAAGCTACTTTTCACAGTAGAGACCATATCCCTCTCCCTCAGGTTACATAAAAATAGTATTATATTGAAATGGCTAATAGGCATAAGGGATCCTGAAGTGGAAGGGGAGAGCCTGATCCAAGTAAAGTAAATTAAGGATATGACCTTTTAGAAAGATCACATCCTGTGCTGTAGGCATCAGATGAAATACATTACTGTTTAAGTAAATTCTAAAACCAGAGAGCACAATATCAAGTTAACCACATGATATGAGTGAACTTAGATAATGCCCTTTAGAAGTTGAGACTGATGCAATTAGGGGGAAAATTACTTATTTCTTGACCATCAGTTGCTCAATTTTGGGATAATATTTATAAAAATTGCCTTTCAAGAAGCAAAGATAGGACTGAGGATATAGCTCAGTGTTAGACTGCTTGCCCAGCATGCATGACACCCTGGGTTCCATCTGCAGCACTGCAAAGAAACAAACATAGATTTAAAACCTTTTCCTTGCAGAGCCTCTGTGCAGTCATTGATGCTAACTAGCTTTCCAATTTAAGTTAACAGAGAATTAGAATCAGTCAGGTCAGCATCACATATTATGATGCAGAGCATTTCTTTCCAGGACAATTTGAATAGAATGCCCAAGGGGGGCATTATTTAGGAAACACTGATCTTGGAAGGACAAATAAGTAATCAAATAAACTTAAGAATGTTTTCTCTCCCTTAGTGAAACCTTTAAATGGAACAGCTCAAAAAGTTCCAGTGGAACAGCCTCAGAGCAGTTAGTGGCAGGGCATGAGGCGCCCACTACCCGCCCAATCACAGCAGGGTTAGAACTAACATTGCATGCAGTCCGCCCGCGTGATTGGCTGAACATCTGTAAGTGCTTAATGGCTAGACAAATAGCAGCCCAGAGGGAGGGGGTCAGATGGAGGAGACATCAATAATACAGGTATGGAATATTATTTTTTCTCTGCAAGGGAGAACTGATGACTCATGGGACCGATGCAAGCCCCAAGGAGACTGTTGAGGAGAGTGTAGAACATGACTCTGGAATGTCTGCATCTAAAAAAATGCAGGTTGAACGAGGTGGAGGAGCGGCACTCAAGGAGAATGTTTGTCAGGTAGAGAATGTTTGCCCACTTATATTTTCTTTGCATGATTATCTTAAGAGAACCCCTTCCTATCTGAATGACCATATCATGGTTAGAAAGAATGATTTTTGTATGATTTCTGTGGAGTTACTTCAAGGCTATAACTCTTTTTTTTTTTTTCCTCTGATGAAACGAGAAAGGAAGAGAAATAGTTCAGAATTCACCACCTATCCCTGTGGCCCACAAGTATGTCCTTCAGCAGGTCTGAGATGAGGAATGAGAATCTGTGATTAGTTTGTGAAACATAATTTTCTTGTGGTGTACCTGTCATAGTGTGGACATCTTAAGGGTTTCTAAGAAATTTTTCCAGGGACCATTTTAGTTTTTTTTCAAATGATGACTTTGAAGATATCACCTATATTTTCCCATTTATTTAACAATTACTTAATACGTGATTACTATGTGTCAAGTGTTACTCTAAATACTTTATAAATATTTTGTTAATTAGTCATATGACATAGTAATCTCATAAGGTCAAGTTCTATTATTCCATGTTGCAGATTAGGAAACAAAACTATAGAGTCTAAATAGTTTGCGTGTAGTCACTCAGTAAGCTTGTGTTAAGATCTAAGCAGTCTTAGAGGTATTATCATTGTGCTTTATTTCCTCTGAGATGTGACTCCACCTTTTTGTTTAAGAGTCTTATCTGACTTTTGGATTAATCAGTTAAATTAATGCTTTAGGTGTGCTGTCTTTTTTAAAGTCTTAATGATCTTCCCATGTAAATTCTTAAAATGTCCTATAAAAACTTAATATGAGATTATTTAATTCCCCCCGTACTGGGGATTGAACCCAAAGGCCCTCTACAACTGAGACACAATCCCAGCCCTTTTTATTTTATTTTGAGACAGTGTTTCGCTAAATTGCTATGGCTATCCTTGAACTTGCCTTCCTCCTGCCTCAGCCTCGTGAGTCACTGGGATTATATGGGAGACCAAATGTACCGCTCAAATACATAATATATATATTTAATTTGACTTGAAACAAATATAAACCGAGATTATAACCATTACAATTTTATACCAGTTTATTTTGTGTACTCACTTTCCCTTGTTGTATAAAGAATGCTTCATCGTATTTGGACCAGCTCCCAAACACAGTATTAATTCTCAAGGACGGTTATCTTTATTATTTATTGGAGCAAGACAAGTCAGAGTGTAAAAATATTTTATAAAGATGATTAAAAAATAAAAGTAGGGTGACTGTGTGGTCCTGGACTGTTTAGATCTGTATTTGTGTAAATTTGATGTTGTGATTTAATAATTTACTAATAGCACCCCTTTCAGTCAAGTGTCCCGTATAAAAAGAAAAACTGTATAAGTTAATTGATAACATTTACTTAATTTTAAAAAATGTATTATTCAACTTATACTGTTATTGAAAATTTCTTATATAAGCCATTTAGTTATAGAAAAATTGATGTGATTGGCACTTTGAATATATAAAGCAGAATATATTATGTGGCAGTTTTGAATTTGTGTGTGTGAATGAATAGTGGGTAATTGGAGAGTTAAACGTGAGAATAACCCAGGCAGCAGATTGGTTAACGCCCTGGGGATTCCTCTCAATCCCAGGTTGCCTCTGTGGCCTTGCTTCCCAAAGGTTTCCTCTTCATTTGTTTGTTTCTATACTTTGATGTCCTTAAATGGCCAAAATCTGTTCTGTTTCTTTGACTTTTTTGTTGTTGTTGTTTTACTTTTCATGGTACTTGGGATTAAACTCAGGGCAGTGTACCACTGATTTATATACCCAGCCCTTTTTATTTTTTATTATGAGATAGAGACTTGCTAATATGGAAGTTGGTCTTGAATTTAGAATCCTCCTACCTTGGCTACCCAAATAGCTGGGATTACAGGCGTGTGCCACCGCACCTTGCATCTTTTATTTCTTTCTTAAAAGTGTAACTTGCCTAGTCACTTTTTCCTTTCTTCCTAATATAATTCAGTATAGTCAGCCCCCAGTATCTGGGAGTTTCACTTCTGTAGATTCATCAAATTGTGGATGGAAAATATTTTGGGAATAAAAAATGTCATATTGTTCCTAATATGTACTGTATATTTTGGCCTATAATGTTTAGGTCTGTACTGAACATGTATAGATCTTTTTCCTTGTCATTATTCCCTTAATACAGTATAAGGAATATTTATATAGATATTATAAATAATGTTGATTTCCAATAAAGCATATAGGAAGGATGTGATTGGTTGTGCACAAATTTTATATGCCATTTTATGTAAGGTTTTTGTTGTTGTTGTTGTCATTGCTTTGGTTTGTTTGTTTGCACTGGGGATTGAACCCAGGATGCTATACCACTGACCTACTTCTCCAGCCCTTTTTATATTTTCTTTTGAGACAAGTTGCCCAGGCTGGCCTTGAACTTTTAATCTTCCTACTTTAGCTTCCCAAGTTGCTGTAGTTAATAGGCATGTGCCACCACACCTGGCTATGTTAGGGTCTTACTTATGTAAGAGTCATCCACAGATTTTGGTACCTATGGTTAGTCCTAATTGATTGTATAAGACTTATTTTTTTCTCTTCACTATGGGGATATGAATCAGGGTTTTAGAGTGTTGAAAGTAACAAATGTTGGGAATTTGCAATTTTCACAACTCTTAAGTCTTTATAGTGACAGGTGTGGGTCCTCACTTCCTATGCCATTGCTTTATGTGGTAACCTGTCTTAAATAAGTTCTTAGAATGTGATCTCTCTGAGGTGGTTCTAGATGTGTCTTCAAGGACTGTTCAGATATTGCTAGGATCTTGGTCTCAGTATCTCTTTCTCCCTCTCTTTCCCTCTTCTACCCCCTGGTATTGAGGAACGAACCCAGGGCCTCACACATGCCAGGGCAACACTGTACCACTGAGCTTCATCCCCCATCCACTCAAATCTCTGTTTGTACAATCCATGACCCATGTCTCACTGGCCAGTATCGTCCAGTTGTTTGAACTACTACAGTAGCCTTCTGGTTTGTGTCTTTGTTCATACCTTTTAACTTTTCATTTTTCAGCTAACAACCAGAGGGATATTTTTAAAAATGAGCCCTTGATTTCAGCCTTTTCTTTGGTAGAGCTCTGCAGTGGTACACATTTGCAGTTAGAATAAACTCTAAAACAGGTCCTTGTCTTTCTTGCACCTCATTTCCTGCCATTTGTGACCTTTTTTTCAGTTTCGTTCAGTGCCAGTGTCTTTCTTTGTGATTCCCAAATATACCATGGTTTTTTCTATCTTTGGACTTTTGTATATTTGCTGTGGTCCTGGGCCTTGTGTCAGATCTTCATATCTTTCCTGTTTAAATCATTCACTTGTTATCTTCTGTTCCCATAATATAAGAAGTTATATGAACTAAGAAACTTGTGCCTAGCACATACAAGGTAATTATTAAGTAATGGTCAAATTGATGATGGAATTTCCTGTTGTTGTTTTTCCCCCAAACTATTTCTTAACTTTTGCCCTCATGAGGGCCTTCCTCTAGGGGTTTTCTCAAACCTTTTCCTATAGACAGATCTGTTTTCTTTCCTTTAACAGAACTGTGAAAAACTGGGTGAGCTGCTCTTATGTGAGGCTCAGTGCTGCGGGGCTTTCCATCTGGAGTGCCTTGGCTTAACTGAGATGCCGAGAGGAAAATTTATCTGCAATGAATGTCGCACAGGTAAATCAGATATAGAAGAGTGTTTTTCCGAAGAAGTTTTAAGTTCCTCGGGGGAAAGGTATGGGAGACACCATTTTGTGGAACAGGGGTAGTCACTACACATATGTTAAGTAGTTGCTTTGTTGTCACTCACCTCAGAAAAGCTTTCCAGGTGAATAGTAAGTGAAGAGCTTCATGCCACACAAAAAGGTTTATACTGGAAATATGTTTTAAATACATCATGAACAAAGATGAGCTAAATCCACAGAGGAAAATATATAAGTTAATTTTGAGAGATTAAGATTGCTGGTGCTCTCGTGCATGCCTATAAGCTCAGCAACTCATGAGGCTGAGGCAAGAGGATTGCAAGTTCAAGGCCAGCCTCAGTCAACTTAGTGAGGTGGTAAACAACTTGGCAAGTCTCAAAAAATAAAAAGGCAGCTGGGGATGTAGCTTGGTGGTAAAGCACCCACCCCTAGGTTCAATCCTCAGTACCAAAAAAAAAAAAAAAGAGAGAGAGAGAGAAAAGGAATTTGTGGGGGAAGGGCAAAGGCACAAGGTCTAATATTGAAAGTGTCTGAAATACTTGGGGAGTTGGTGTTTATGCCTGTGTTTTTAGAGGTTAAGGAAGGTATTAGGTGTAGGTAACTGGGAGGGCTGTGGGCTACTAGTCATGTTTTCTATTTCTTAATCTGGGTGATGATATATAAACATTCATTTCATGACAATTCATCAACTGTACACTTAAGATGTGTGCACTTTTCTGTGCATGTCATACAATAGTAGAAATGTTTGCCAATAAAATAAAAAGATTATTTGCAATAGTTATTACATAAATATTGGTTCAGAAAATGGGAATGGGCAGCTGAGATCAGCCTGTAAAATGCTTAAAAGCTATGCTGAGGAAAGTTCTCTTTATTCAACATAATATTTAGATATCAAAGCATTAAGCAGTGAAGAAATGAGGGGTAAAGTATAGATTTTATATTTACAAGTCATTGAAGCCCTCTGAAGCCTCTTTGAATGATGCTGTCCGAAGAGAAAGCGTCTGGTGGAGTGAGATAAGAACCAATGACACTATCTGAGACTGTAGAACTATATGGAGTTATTGGAGTGTGAGGAGGAACTAGTCAGTATCTGTGAAACCACCAGAGTGGGGTGTCATTAGCAGGGATAGATTTGACAGATACCAAGGAGGTTTTGGAGTTAAAAGAGGCTTCTGTATTTGGCAGTGAGAAAAATACTTGAGTTTTTGCCAGAGGCTGCCACTCCACACCATCTTGAAAATTCAGTGGGTAGCAGTCTGTATTACTTCTTCTTCGGGTTTTTTGTTTGTTTGTTTGTTTGACACGATACCTTTTTTGTTTATTTACTTATTTATTTTTATGTGGTGCTGAGGATCGAACCCAGTGCCTGACATATGCTAGTTAAGTGTTCTATTACTGAGATATAACCCCAGACCCTGTATTACTTCTTAAGGAAGCTTGACTTCAGTTGAAAGGAATGTAGTACCTGAAGGGAAGACATTACAGGGTCAAGGGAAGGACCATCTTGAGTATAGGATGAGGGCTATAATGTAGTATAGAAAAATTCCAGCCGGGCGTGGTGGCGCAAGCCTGTAATCCAAGCGACTTGGGAGGCTGAGTCAGGAGGATCGCGAGTTCAAAGCCAGCCTCAGCAACTTAGTGAGGCCCTCAGCAACTCAGTGAGACCCTGTCTCTAAATAAAATACAAAATAGGGCTGGGAATGTGGCTCAGTGGCCCAGTGTCCCTGAGTTCAATCCCCAGTTCCAAAAAAAAAAAAAAAAAATTCCGTAATAGGAAAGGAAATAATGGGGGAGCACATTCAGAGAAAGGAAGGTAACAACAAAATCAGAATGTGTCATGGAATTGTGGAACTCAAGGAGAAAGCTAGAGAAGTTATTTCTTGGCTTGGGGAGAATGATGGGAAAGGTAATTGTTTCTGATTTGAAGGGTAGAGAAACTTTATAGTATCCAGTGGGACATAATCAGTAATCTCATGTCTTTGGGTAGATAAGCTGTGTCAAATTGAAGAGCCAATCAGTTTGTGCAGCTATTTTATTTTCTTATAGTCACTTTCAGCAGTGTGGGAACAAAAGTTAGAAGATAAGATTGTTGGAGCTTTCATTATTATGGGAAATAGTGTTATCCAGCCCTATAAATTAAATTTAGAAAAAAAATTATTTAAATATGTGCATACTTATCCTAATCTTAGAAAAGTCTTCTTGCCATTTGTGTCAGTAATCCAGGTTTGTGTTTATCTTTATCATGGCGTAATAGTCTCTGAACAGGTTGATCTAACGTAAACTTGTTTATCTTTATTGAATTTCATCAAAGTGAAATGGAACTCTATATAGTCATATCTGGCTTAGCATAGTAATACCTATTAGACTCCTCTGTGTTGATGAATGTCATTAGGTTCATTCTCTCTCTATTTTTTTTTTTTTTTTTTTTGAACCAGGGATTGAACTCAGGGACACTCGGCCAACTGAGCCACATCCCCAGCCCTATTTTGTATTTTATTTAGAGACAGGGTCTCACTGAGTTGCTAAGGGTCTTGCTAAGTTGCTGAGGCTGTCTTTGAACTCGCGATCCTCCTGACTCAGCCTCCCAAGTCGCTTGGACTACAGGCGTGCGCCACCACACCAGCAGTTTCATTCTCTTTTAAAACAGTTCTGTTGAGATATATTTGATGCACAGAAGACTGTATTCAAAGTGTATGATTTGTTAAGTTGTGATATGTGTATATACTTGTAGATATACATGTGCCCCTGAAACTATAACTCAGCATTATTATTTTGAGATTCCACAATGTTGTATATCTTGAGGGTCCATTCCTTTTTATTGCTGATTAGTATTTCATTGTGTGTATTTACTACAGTTTGTTGATCTATTGATGGATATTTGAGTTGTTTACTGTTTGGGCTATTACAAACTAAGCTGCCATGAACATTCAAGTCTTATGGATACATTTTCTTTTCTCCTGTATCAATACCAAAGAGTAGAATGGCTGAATCATATGATAGTGGTATTTTAACTTTTTCCTAAGGGTTGTAGCATTATACATTCTTATTTGCAATTTTTTTTTAGCATTCTAGAGGTATGTTGGTACACCTTTGTGATTTTAATTAATATTCCTCTAACAGCCAAAGAGGTTGTAGCTCTTTTAATGTGCTTATTTGACATCAAGTTTTTTGATGAGGGCTGGTAGAGTGCTTGCCAAGTGCATGAGACCCTTGGTTAGATCCCCACCCACCTCTACCCCTCCAGCCCAAAGTAATGAAGTGTTTATTCAAATTTTGGGGGTTTTCTTACTCTTGAGTTTTAGGACTTTTTTTTTTTTTTAATTCTTACATATTCTAGAAACAAACCCTCTATCAGATGTATACTTTTCAAAATATTTTCCCAATCTATTGCTTACTTTTTAAAATTGTAATTTTTATTTTCTTGGCACTGCTAGGGATCAAACTTTGGGCCTAGCACATGCTGGGCAAACACTCTCCCATTGAGGTATATCCCCAGCCCTATATTACACACACACACACACACACACACAGAGTCTGCAAATATTGTATAATGATCAAATCAGGAAATTAGCATAACCATGCCTGGCTGTTGATTTTAAATAAACTTCACTTTAATGTGAGCTGTGGCCACCCTTCTGTGTAAGAGAACGTTATAATTTATTCCCTCCTAGCTGGGCATGGTGGCGCACACCTGTAATCCAAGTGACTCAGGAGGCTGAGGCAGGAGGATCAGGAGTTCAAAGCCAGCCTCAGCAACTTAGCGAGGCCTTAAGCAACTCAGTGAGACCCTGTCTCTAAATAAAATACAAAATAGGGCTGGGGATGTGGCTCAGTGGCCCAGTGTCCCTGAGTTCAATCCCTGGTTCCAAAAAAAAAAAAAAAAAAATTTATTCCCCCCTTATCTAATTATGCCTCCTAATTTTTTTGTTGTTGTTGTTTTTTTAACTATGATTCCTGACTTTTGCTCATCTTCCCCCTTCCAGGCTTTCCCTAGTATCTGATATCTGCTGCTCTATTCTCTACTTTTTTAAGGGTAGCTTTTTTAGATTCTGTAGGAATTGATGTCAATTTGTCAATCTTTGGATTATTAAACTTAATACAGTGTCTTCCTCTTCCATTCATATTGTCCTTTTGAATGACCCAAAATTGTGTATATATAACACATTTTCTTTATCCATTCATTTGTTGATGGACATTTAGGTTGATTCCATATTTTGACTATTATATATAGCATGGCAATAATGGCACAGGGGCACGTCTGTAATCGTAACAACTCCAGAGGCCAAGGCAGGGAGATCCAAGTTCAAGGCTACCCTTGATAACTTAGCGAGAGCTTGTCTCAAGGCTGGAGATGTAGCTTAGTGATAGAGCACCCCTAGGTTCAGTCCCCATTGCTCCACAACATTAAAAAAAAAAAAAATGAAAAAATTAAATAGTGCTCCAGTAAACACAGGAGGGCAGGTATCTCTTAACATACTGATTTTATTTCCTTTGGATATCTTATAGTGGAATTCTGGGATCATATAGTAATTTTGTTTAATCTTTTGAGAAGCCACCATAATGTTTTTCATAATAGTTGTTCTAATTTACATTCCCATCAACAGTGTTTAAAGATTTTTTTCCTCCAAATCCTTTTATCTTTTGTCCATTTTTCTCCTCCTGTGCTGAAGATTGAAGCCAGGATATGTTAGACAAGTACTCTTATCACTGAGCTACTCTCTCAAACTTTTCTTTTGCTTAAATAGTAGTTATTCTAGGATGTGAAAAGATTTGTCATTGTGGCTTTGATTTGTACTTCCCTGAGTCTTAGGTCTATTGCCCCTTTTTAAAGTAACATTTATGTCTTTTTCTATTGAATTGTTTTAATTCCTTATGTATTCTGGATATTAATACGCAGAATTAATCCCTGGTTCCAAAAAATACGCAGAATTAATATTCTGGATATTAATATCTGGATATGTAGTTCGCAAATATTTTTTTCCATTCATTAGGTTGTTTCTTTACTCTGTTGACTATATTGTTTTCTTGAGCAGAAGCTTTTAGTTTAATATAGTCCCATTGGTCTGTTTTTGCATTTTTTGCCTGTGCTGTTGGGGTTGTACCCAAAACATCCTTTCTCAGTCCAATGTCTGTTTTCTTCTGTATTTTTAGATTTAATATTTAAATTTTTAGTCCACTTTGAGTTGACTATTGTATATGATGAGTGATAGGGGTCGACTTTCATTTTTTGGCATGTCGATATCTCATTTTTCATCACCATTTGTCAAAGACACCTTCCTTTCCCCAGTATGTGTTATTTTGTACCTTTGTCAGTATCAGTTTGCTATAAGTATTTTATTTCTGGAATTTCTATTCTGTTCCATTTTTCTACAAATCTTTTTATGCCAATGTACTGCTGTTTTGGTTACTGTAGCTTTGTAGTACCTTTTGAAGTCTTATTAGTCTGTCTCCATCTTTGTTCTTTTTGCTGAAGATTGCTTTGGCTATTCAGTATCTTTTGTAGTTCTATATACATTTTAGGATTATTTTTTGCCACTTCTGTTATGAATGACATTGATATTTTAACAATTTGCATTGAATCTATAGACCCCTTTCAGTAATGAAACATTAATTAATCAATGTTAATAATTATTAATGTTACTAATAATTTTAATAATTATACTGTTAATTATCATAATTAGTTAACATAATTATTAACATAGTTAACATAATTATTTTATGTTGATTTTGTGTTCGGCAGCTTAACTTACACATTCGGACAGTTTTAGGGTGGAATCTTTTGGGTTTTCTCTGTGTCAGATCATATGGTTGATAAATGGGCAGCTTAACTTGATGATTTATTGGGATGCCTTTTAATTCTTAGAGCAGAAGTTTTTAATTTTGATAATGTCTGCTTTTTCAATTTCCTTCTTTTATGACCTGTTCTTTGGTAATATATCTAAGAAATCTTGCTTAATCCAGTATCACAGTTTTTTCCCCTGTATTATTTTCTGAGAATTTTATAGTTTTAGGCTTCATGTTGAGGTTTCTGATCTATTTAATTTTTTTAATTTTTTAAAAATAATTTATTTTTTAAAATTTGGTCATTGTACACAAGTGGAGTACAACTATCATTTTTCTGGTTGTACACAAAGTAGAATCATACAATTTGCATATTTATACATATACATACAATATAGATGTTTGTCTCATTCTATTATCTTTCCTTCCCCACCCCCTTCCCAGCCCTCATTTTCTTCTATACAATCCATCCCTTCTCCATTCTTCCCGAGCCTCCCCCCACCCCTGCTGTGTGTCATCACCCATAAGAGATGGGCGATCTCTTATAAGAGAGATCATTTGACCTTTGGTTTTTTGGGATTGGCTTATTTCACTTAACATGATCTATTCCAATTCCATCCATTTACCTGCAAATGTCATAATTTTATTATTCTTTATGGCTGAATAGTATTCCATTGTGTATATATACCACAGTTTCTTTATCCATTCCTCTATTGAGGGACATCTAGGTTTGTTCCATAATCTGATCTATTTTAAATTTTTATATGATATGAAATACAGAGTGGCTCCCCTGACCTCCCTAGTAGGGATTGAACCTAGGACCTTGCATCTCTTAGGCAAGCAGTCTATCACTTGGCTACACCCCCAGTCCTGGAATTATTATTATTATTATTATTATTATTATTATTATTATTAGGGTTTTTGTATTCTAGTACTGTGGATTAAACCAAGGGCCACTCTACTGATGAGCTATACTTCCAGCTCTTTTTAAATTTTATTTTGAGAGAGGGTCTAAGTTGCTCAGGCTGGCCTCTGACTTGAGGTTGTCCTTACCTCAACCTCCCCATTAGCTGAGAATTAGAGGCATGTTCAGTGCACCCAGCAAGAGGCCTTTTTTTTTTTTTTTTTTTTTTTTTTCTTTTTTGGGGTTACTGGGGTTTGAACCTGCTGGGGGGTGCCTTAACAATGAATTACATTCCCGGCACTTTGAATGTGTTATTTTGAGACAGGGTCTTGCTAAGTTGCTGAGACCAACCTTGAACTTGTTATCTTCCTGCTTTATCCTCCCTAGTCACTGGGATTACAGACCTGTGCCACCATGCCTCAAAAAAGACTGTTTTTGAGAATTGGAATTTTTCCTAATTTAGTAAAAATAATACAGTAAGAAGAGAGAGTCACTTGTTATTGCTTGTGGTTCACCCTAGTTTTATTGCAATGGGGCAACCACACTGTTAGATAAATTGCTCTAATTTATTAATAGCTGATACCTCTTTAGTATCAGGGAATGGTATGCTTGTTTACAAATACATATTTAAAACTTTTTCCTAAAATTTTATTAACTGGGTGATCTCAGTTGTTTGCACATGAGATGAGTGATTTGAATGATCTTCTATTTATAGTAACAAGTGCCAGTGGCAGGATTTGAATTCAAGTAGTTCTGCTTCTTAAGCCTGGTCTCTCTTCTTACATTGCATGTAACTATGCTGTGTTCTGGAGAGAGCCCTTTAAAAAACAACAAAAAAATCAACTTTTTATTATAGAAATCTTTAGAGAATCGCATAAAATAGAACAATATAACAAATCTACATGCATTTTTTATTTAGTTTCAATAGTCATCAACTTTCTGCCTCATTTCCCCATATATTTCAGAAGGTTTCTACTATATAGAACTAGAACCACTTTTTGGGGGGGAGGTACTGGGGATTGAAGTCAGGGGCACTCAACCACTGAGCCACATCCCCAGCCCTATTTTTTTTTTATTTAATTTTTATTTGTTCTGATTAGTTATACATGACAGTAGAATGCATTCTGGCATATCGTACATAAATGGAGTATAATTTCTCATTCATCTTGTGCATGATGTAGACTTACACATGTCATAGAATCATATATGCACATAGGTCAAGAATGTCGGATTCATTCTGTTATTCCTACCCCCAGGCCCCCTCCCTTCCCTTCACTCCCCTCTGTCTAGTCCAAAATACCTCTATTCTTACCCCCACCCCCATTATGAATTAGCATCTGCATATTAGAGAAAACATTCCACCTTCGGTTCTTTTGGATTGGCCTATTTCACTTAGCATAATTTTCTTCAATTCCATCCATTCACCAGCAAATGTCATAATTTCATTCTTTAAGGCTGAGTAATAGTCCATTGTGTATCTATATACCATAATTTCTTTACCCATTCATCTTTTGAAGGGCACCCAGATTATTCCATAGTGAAGCTGTTGTGAATTGAGCCACTATAAACATAGATGTGCCCTAGCCCTATTTTGTATTTTATTTAGACAGCATCTCAAGGTTTAGCACCTTAACTTTTGCTGAGGCTGGCTTTGAACTCACAATCCTCCTGCCTTAGCCTCCCTATCCCCTGTGATTATAGGCATGGGTGTGTGTCAAGGTGAGGATCAAACCCAGTATTTGAACATGCTAGGCAAGCATTGTATGGTTGATCCACACCCTCAACCCTAGGGTGTTGGGGGGAGTTCTATCAACTTTTTAAAACAATGTATCATTAGAGGATGTAGTAACTACTACGTATCATCTATCCCCACAGTCTTTTGGATATTTTCATTTGTCTCAAAGCTGTCTTTTTAAGGAGTACTTGAGATAGAACCCAGGGACACTTTACCACTGAGCTGTACCTTTATTTTATTAGTTTGGTACTGAGGATCAAATCCAGTGCCTCACATGTACTAGGCAAGTGCTCTACCCCTGAACTACCACCCCAGCCTGCCTTACAGGCTTGTGCCACTGTGTCCCAGCTATATCCTATTGAATTTTCAATGCTCTAATTTGATTCATTGCAACCTAGTGCTGGCAGGGGCTTATGTCCCAGTGACATGGGAGGCTGAGGAAGGAGAATGGCATGTTCCAGGCCAACCCGGGCACCTCAGTGAGACTGTGTCTAAAAATAAAAAATATAAAGTGTTAGGGATTTAGCTCAGTGGTAAAGTGCACCTTTGTTTAATCCTCAGTACTCTGAACACAACATAAAATTTGGTTGGTAGCATACTTGAGGTGTCCCTTTAATTTGTTCCTCTATCTTCCCATATTTTTTGTTAACTTATTGTTGGATCTAGAGGCTGGATAATATTTTAGTTGCGTGGTTTTACTTTTCTTTTTTTCTAAGAGTGCTCTCTGTCACCAATGTATACATCCGACTGAATCGTATCCGTTAATATGTTGTCATATTGTCAATATTTGTTCATTGTGTTCCATATTGTCAGCCCGATGAGTCTGTTAGAAAGTTCCTCACTAACTTTTCACCCTAATGGTTCACCATTGGGGTAGATTCTTGAATTAGTATTAGTTATCTTCTTTTGGCTTCCCAGGAATCCATACCTGTTTTGTATGTAAGCAAAGTGGGGAAGATGTTAAAAGGTGCCTTTTGCCCTTATGTGGAAAATTTTACCATGAAGAGTGTGTCCAGAAATACCCACCAACTGTAATGCAGAACAAGGGCTTTCGGTGCTCCCTCCACATCTGTATAACCTGCCATGCTGCTAATCCAGCCAGTGTTTCTGCATCTAAAGGTATGGGTTTCTTATGAGGACCAGTCTAATTGTAAGACCTCAGTCTCGTTGGCAATAGATATTTTCAAATGCAATCTGAAACATATCTTTGACATTTCTCTAGCTTGTCACTTAGAGTTAGCATTTTATGTGAGAGAGAAGAGTAGAGGAATAGATTAGTTTCACGGTCACCACATTGTTCTGTAGCGCCTCTGGCATTATGTGGGAGCTTTATCTGTTTGGATTGAATGTGAGATTTAGTTTGAGAAAGTGTTCTGCGTTCAATAGTTACTCTCCTCTTTTCATTTGCTATAATTGTGTAGATTGCATTTACGTGATTTTTGTTGTTGAATTATGTTAATGGATGTATTTTATCTGGAAGGGTTGGAGAGGGTTTCATTTACTTAGAAGACTAAATCACAGAATACCCATGCAATCATTGCTATCCTTTGGCCTTATGCCCTTTGTTTAGTTTGAGACAGATTCCAGGATTCCTAGGAGTCAGGCAGTGGTTGGGTAGAGCTTTCTTTGGTGAGGCAGACTTGTTAACAATTATGGGATCTGACTCCTTTTGGAGATTTAGCACTGAGGGTCTGTCATAGCTTTCATGGTGGATTGCACATTTAGGATTCATTGTCTTAATGGCCCTTACTTTGTTTTCTGACATTTTTTCAATGGTAGCAGATAGACTGAATAATTCATATTGTTCTTAATATTTAATCTGTTTTTCTTTTGTTACTTCCTGATTTTCCTGTTTAGGTCGTCTGATGCGCTGTGTCCGGTGCCCTGTGGCATACCATGCTAATGATTTTTGTCTGGCTGCTGGGTCAAAGATCCTTGCATCTAATAGTATCATCTGTCCTAATCACTTTACCCCTAGGCGGGGCTGTCGAAATCATGAGCATGTTAATGTCAGCTGGTGTTTTGTATGCTCAGAAGGTAAGGTATGACTTTTTTCTATATGAGTACTCTAAAAAGGCATTAATTCTGTGCTTTAATTGTAACAAAAATAAATTCCCTCACATTGCCACTAGAAGAAATATTAGGAGATGATGTACCAAATTAATGATAATAGCAAAGCTTTTAAAACTTGGTATTGTTGCTTAATAGGGAGAGATTTATTTTTTATTTACTTATTAATTTTTTGTACTAGGGACTGGACCCAGAAGCATTTTACCACTGAGCTACATCCCCAGCCCTTTTTATTTTTTATTTTGAGACAGGATCTTGCTAAGTTGCTTAGTGCCTTACTGATGTGCTGAGACTGGCTTTGAATTAGTGATCCTCCTGCCTTAGCTTTACTTGTCACTGGGAACACAGGCATATGTCATCACACCCCCATTGTTTTTATTTTTGAATCAGGGTATCCCTTAATTGCTGAGGTTGACCTCAAATGTGTGATCCTCTTTTCTCAGCCTCCCCAGATGTTGGTATTTCAGGTGTGCGCCACTGTGCTTTGACTTGAAAGGTTTTATTTTTCATTTTGAATAATGCATGTTTTTGTTAAAATGATAAAGCAGTAAAGAAAAGAATAGGAGGAAGATTGCCCCATTTCTTGCCATGGAGTGGGGAAATACCAACATTTCTTACTACTGAGTGATATTGCTATGGATATTTATTCATATCAGCAGAAAGGATAGATATCTTGACAGAAAAAATTCCAAAAAAATGATATCATAATTATTTTTTTAAAGTAAAATTCACTTGAATTTAAGAAAAACAATAGTGAAGGAATTTATGAACTTCAGGTAAATATATCCTTACTATCAATGGTTATTCTTAGAAGATCTTGTAAGGTGAAAATAAAATAAATATTTTAATTTTGGACATTTCCCCTCCAATTTATCTTTTAGAGAGTCTGTATTAGCCCTCTCACATAATTTCTTACCTGTTTCTTTCCTTTCCATCCTTTGTCACCTGATTTTTGCTATTTATATTAAGATTTTTTTAAACTTTAACAAGTAGTATGTTAACTGGTGTTTATAGGTCTGAATTTTGTATTTTGATTTTTGTCTTGGTTGCCTGAACTTCTAAGAGGAGCCTTCAAGAACATAGTGTCTGCTTGGGACATCATTTACCTGTATCCTAGAATGATATCTTGGGTTATTATAGAAAACAAGATTTGGAGATTGTTGTAGACTTTGCTCCAATATTTCTGGGTATAGAAAGTGGCACCAGTTCTCTTATCTAGTTTTTTCATTCATTATCAAGTTGGATGAATTTTGTTGATAGTTAAAAAAAATTTTTTTCCCCTGAATTTATTTCTTTGAATATCTATGTATTCGCTGTGAAAACTTGGCTGCTTAGGAACGTTCTGAGAGACTGATTTTAAAATGGTTCAACAGAAGCAACGGAATGAACCGTGTACTTGAAATCTCAAAACCAGAGTTTGAATTCTGGCTTGTCTCTTTTGGGCATGTTGCTTTACCAAGACTTAGAATGCCTTGGTTTCCTATTTATAAAATACAGTCTCCATTCTTTATCACATGGTCATATTGTAATAGTATAGATTAAATGAAAATGTGATTATAGCCCTTGGACAATGAGAAAATAAGTTTAAATTATCCCTGGTTTTATTTTGAACTTTTTGCTTGTATGTAGGACTGACTTCTTTCATAGTCTTCCTTATTGTGTTTGATTTTCTTCTAAAAACTTTCTTCATTGCTATTTTACCTGCTTTTTCCCAGGATCACTGCCCCAAGAAACAGTACTCCCTTTTCTTTTCTCTTTCTTAAGATGTCACTAAGATTTGCATCATCAGATGTATATGCCCTCTAACCAAAGAACTAGAGTCTAATTATTTATGGATTTCCAAAGAATTCCATTGGACATGATGGAGAAGATATTACAACCCTTTTGAGAAATTTAGATATACTAATTAGTGTTAAGGCTCCTCTTCCCCCAAATAATTATGTGACTGCTTTATACCATCTGTTTGGGCGTTTTTCTTCTTTTCCCCTCTTTTTCTGTCCATGATAAATAATTTAGGGGATAAGTAATCTACAGAAAAGAGTTGCATCAAGATAGTGATTTGTATCCTCAAAACTGTGGTTCTAATGTGGAATAAATAAAGTAGTGTTCAGTACAGTGTAGTTTACTACATTAGAAAAAAATTTCATGAAATGAAATTTTGGTGTAGGGTTTTTTTTTTTTTAATATTTTTAACTGCCATGATAATTGTTAAAGATGTGTTAGCTTTGTGATTGTTGTATATAAAATTTTATGGAATCCTACATCCTTTTTTGTTTGACTAATAACCTATTCCTTCTAAACATACTCCTTATGAAATTCGCTTCTGATAAATGCCGAAGTCTATCATTTTACCACTGTGTTTCTTGGGCACAGGAAGATGAAAGTTTCAGCATTAGACATTTTAAATCTAGGATGGGATGAAATTCATGAGATAGTTTCAGATCCAGTAATGGTTACTAATAATGATAACTGAGACTCCAAGGAAACTTCAGACAACTGTAGCAACAGGCCTAAAGTGTAGTCCATAATAATACCAAGATTGCTACTTGCCTTTGTTATTACTTCATTTTACATTTGCATAGATAGTGTAAAACCAGCGGTAGGTGAAATTGCTGGCATGTTGAAATAATCAAAATTGATGCAAGTAAGCAGTATTCTGTATCACCATATACTTGCAGCAAAGTTGCAGCATTTTTACATAAGATTTCCTTGATAATTAAGTAAATTTTTATTAAATCTCGAACCTAAAATGAACATTGTTTTACTGTTCTGTGTGATGAGATGGGAAGTACACGTTAAGCAGTTCTGTGGCATACTGATGGTTGTCTTGAGTTGAAGCACTCATGTTCTTCAGTTTCAAGCTTTAAATGCCTTTTTTTGGTTGGGGGGGGGGGGCCAGGGGTTGAAATCAGGGACACTTGGCCACTGAGCCACATCCCCAGCCCTATTTTGTATTTTATTTAGAGACAGGGTCTCACTGAGTTGCTTAGGGCCTCGCTAAGTTGCTGAGGCTGGCTTTGAACTCGCGATCCTCCTGCCTCAGCCTCCCAAGTCGCTTGGATTACAGGCGTGCGCCACCACGCCCGACTTTTAATTGCCTTTTTGTGGAGAAGGGGCAATGGGGATTGAATGTAGGGCCCCTTTGTCACTGAACTACATACAAAACGCTTTTTCTTTTTTCTTTTTAATTTTTTTAAATAAGTTTTTAGATGTTGATAGACCTTCATTTTATTCATTTGTTTCTGTGTGGAGCTGAGAATTGAACCCAGTGCCTCACATCTGCTGGGTAAGCACTCTACCACTGAGCTACAACCCCAACCCCTTCTATTTTATTTTGAGACAGGGTCTAAGTTGCTTAGGGCCTCCCTAAATTTCTGAGGCTATCAAACTTGCCACCCTCCTGCCCTCAGCTCCCAGTTACTGGGATTATAGGCATGTGCTACTGCAATCAGCTTAATTATGTTTATTACTTATGAAACACCATTTTTAGTTTTAAGAATTACTGACAAAGCTATCATCTTCATCCTTAAATGTCGTAGTGCTTGCTGATGAGGTCATGGTGATACTAAAAAATATGATACTTTAGTAATATGTACTAAAATAAGTCAACATTGAGAAGATATATATGACTCAACCAATATTTTTCATATAACCAATCCGTGCTGTTAAAAGGCACACATGAGTAGAAAATCCATTCAAATTATAATTTTAATTATTAACTTGATGAATTTTAGTGTAATAACAACAAGAGTTTGTTAAGATGCTTTCAGAATCCAAATTGCACCTAGCAAAATTCTGTGGCACTGTACTGTATCAAAGAAGCAGGGCTGGGGTTGTGGCTCAGTAGTAGAGCACTTGCCTAGCATGTGTGAGGCACTGGGTTTGATACTCAGCACCACATATAAATAAATGAATAAAATAAAGGTCCATCAACATTTATATGTAAAACAAAGAAACAGTATCGACACTTGTTGAATGGAATCTGTTTGGATAAAGTACTGTTTAAACTACACATCTCTGAGAGACCACGTTTTCTTCATGTATGTTAGCCAAACAATATATGCAACAGTGCAGTTAAATATATGCAAAAATGTAAAATAATACTTTTAAAATGTAAAATAATACTTGTTCTCAGTATTTTTAATTTCAGAAGAATGTTTTTTAAAATTTTTATGATATAATGGATTTGTTGTTTGAAATAAGTTAATAAGTATTAAAAATGTTTCTTAATTTCTACTTGGCAAATATCTATCTATCTACATATATATTTTTGTGTCAGTGTGTCTATGTATTATCTCCACCATCTCTCACATAAACAAAATATCTTAACCTTCTCTGTAATTTTCAAGAGTATAAAATGACGTGAGTCCCAAAAGCCTGAGAAATAATGATCTTGCTGTTACATGTTAGGGAATGAAGAGTCTCAACATTCCCTGACACCCCCAGCCCTTGTGTAAAGAAAAGAACTGAGGGGAGAGGTGGTTATCCAGATTGTTAGGATATAATATGGTAAATTTCAAAACTAAAAGGAAATCAGACCTTAGAATTATGCAGTGCTTAAACTTCATTTTCTCTTTTGACCTCTTCCATTAAATATCGCTTTTTCCCATCATTTGTTTCCTTTTGATGTCTCATGCAGTGTTTTCCTATTCTGTCTACTTGTCTGTCTCTATTACTCCTGTTCATCTCTTTCACTGCCACTAGATATACTTTCCTACTGACCTCAAATCCATCTATTCAGAGTCATCCTGTTGATTTCCCCCTTCAGGTTCTCCCTTAGCTAATCCTATTTTGTCCAAAACTGATGTGTTTTCCAGCATTTACTCTAGCTCTAATTGTTGGCTATTATTTATTAGCTTTTCTTCTCTTCGGATTTCTTTTCATGTTATTTCCTGGAAGCCCTGGTTCAAATTTCATTTTGTTGATGAACTATGTGTAGTATGTCATGATTGTCAACTTATGTTAAAAGAATATTTCTCTCCTAAATACCATGTTTAAACAAACTCCTGTTAACCAAATTGTTGCTCAGCATGTAATTAAACATATATTAGGGTGCTGTAGGAGGTATTCTGTCAGTGGTTCAATAGCATTTATGTGATTCTGTGTCACTCTTAATGTCCCATGCTAGGATTATTTGACTCATCCACAAAATGCACAGAAATAACTAAGTATATGCTTCAGACTGTTTACTTATTCTTCAGAAGTATTTTTTAGCATCATACTTTGCAATTGAGCTCTTAACTCTGAATCTGACCAGCAGTATACAGTGCAGATAAGAGGGGAGCTTTTCTATGTGAAATAGGAGTCAAGCTGTGAATATACCTTCCCCACAAAATAACAATAATATTTATTTGAACACTGTGATCTAGGTAATTTGAAAAAAATGAAAATTTAGCACGGCATGAAATTATGTAAGTGTTGCAAAATTAAGTTTTTAGTAAGATTTTAAAGAGAGAAAACAGGCATAGTTAGAATGAGATGAATTTGGCTCATTGCTTGTCAAGGCTTTATCAAACCTCACTAACGCTTCACTCACTCTTCAAGCTGAAACTTAGAGTTTTATCTGGCATAAGGTAGATATTATAATTGCTGTATTCTTGTCCTAAGTGTACATGGTTCAGTGGTAGAGCACTCACCTACCATGCCTGAGGCCCTGAGTTTCATCCATAGCATTAATCCCACCCCAGTAATCTCCCTTCCCTGAAATACCTCATTTGTAATTCTCAAGCATGGGGATTTCAGAATCAAATATGTAAATTATGGATCATTTTGAGTACATAATCTTTGAGAAGTAAATATTGTTATACACACACACACACACACACACTCTCACACTCACACACTCTCACACACTTAGTATGATGTTGAGGGGTGCAAATTGAGTCAGTAAACTACAGTAGTACCTATGGTTTATTGTCACCAAAGTCACAGGTATTACAGTTGCAGAGGTCTGGAATTATAGAATTACAGTCCTTAGTACTTCGCTATCTTCTTATTTATATATTTAAAAAATGTATGTATTTCTGTTTTTTGATAATTACATTCTAATATAATGGATCTTTTTTATCTTATATATTAAAGTTTATACATTTATAAATAGTATTCTGTGAAGGACCCCAAAGGTGTCACAAGTATGCCAAACATCCTGCTTTGGGTAGAGATTTATATAGAGAGACAAGGTCCTCATCATGTGTGGTGTGTTTTTGTTTGTTCTTTCCTTTTCTCTTTTGGTTACAAAGCAAAATGTACACCTACATTGGCTAAAACTGCAAAGTTCTGAAAAGTTTTGCAAGGAAAAGGGCTTACCATATGGAGATGCTACTTATCTGTCACACAGTGCTAGGTGATTTATTAACTGGGTTATTTCTCAAACATGGTTTTTGTTCATTGTAGAAAACACCTTACCATTAAGGAAATTATAGCTCACTAAAGAAAGTGAATTCTCCTTGGGTCTGGGGTTGTGGCTCAGTGGTAGAGTACCTGCCTAGCATGTGTGAGGCAGTGGGTTCGATCGAACCCACATAATGACCACATAATGACCATAACTCAGCACCACATAATGAATAAGTAAATAAAATAAAGGTATTGTGTTGATCTATAACTCTCTATATTTCTTAAGTCAATCTTTAAATGAATTCTCCAAGGTCTTGTGGTCTTAGAACTGGAAGTCCAGCCCCATTAAACTAGTGTTTTTTACATTGTGATCATCGTGTGTGGTTGGTATTTTCTTTATTTGATGTATTGTTTTCTAGAAAGGGCAAGAAAAATGTGTCTGTATATATAGCTACACATGACATTTTTGTTTTACTTTTCACCTCATGGCCTTAACCTAATTTTGCCAATAAGATCTCATGTTTTTTATCTATTAATCTAACAAACTGGTGTGAGGGGAGTTCAGGAATATTAGAATGGGAATATTCTTGTAGAAAAGTGTTTCTGGATCATTTATTAAATTATTAAGCCTTTTACTAGGTTGATAAATAATTGGTTAGGAGCTAAGCAAAAGCTGTTTGAGCTGGATATTTCTGTTCAGTCTTGAGGGTGAATGCTAGGTTTGTTTGTTTGTTTGTTTGTTTCTCCTACAGGAGGCAGCCTTCTGTGCTGTGATTCTTGCCCTGCTGCTTTTCATCGTGAATGCCTGAACATTGATATCCCTGAAGGCAACTGGTATTGCAATGATTGTAAGGCAGGCAAAAAGCCACACTACAGGGAGATTGTATGGGTAAAAGTTGGACGATACAGGTGAGTAATTATGAAGGATAATGGCACTCATTGGTTTGTTTTGCTCTCTTTTAGTAACCTGTTTTTTGGGATTATTCAGATATATTACTTTTATAAAAAGTTACTTTCCTAATAAGACAGAGGCTCACCCCCACAATTAATCATTCTTTCTAAGAAAAGAAAGTTAACTCTTTTGATATACAGTTATAGGACTAATAATATATGCACTCTATAGAAAATTCACTAATGAAAACAAAGGTATAATCTCACAAACAGGAAATTAATATTTTAGTATATTTACTTGCAGACATCCCTACACAGCAGTCCTCCTTCCCACCAAATAATTGTCCTCAAGCTTGTGATCTTCCTCCCTCAAGTTTTCTGAGTAGTTGGAATTACAGGCTAAAAGAATTATTGTTGATGTATTTTCCTTCAGTTTTCTTTATTTTTTCATTTGTAGGCCCCCTGAGATTTACTATAGTTAGTATGATACTCCAGTTTACTCATAATTCACTGTCCGTATTTATCTTGATGGTATTTCTTGATTTCTGTGCACCGGAGCTTCTTGGGGGTATTCTCTGGATTAAATAGCTTGGTAGTGGTTTCTAGCTTTAATAGCTAATGCCAAATCATCTCCCTAAAGTGGGAGTATTTATTTACATGTAAGTCTCCTTCCCCCCTTTTTTTGTGTAATTTTCAGTACTTAATTATTGAAAGTTACCTTTTTAAAGGTCATATTGTATCTTGCTATTGTCGTCATTCCTTGACTACTATTGTCAGTCCCTTGAGCATTCAGATTTTTTTTTCCTGTTTTTCATTCTTACACCTAATTCTTCACTGAACATTATAGTCATAGACATTTGTTTGTTTCTCTCTTTTCTTTAATAAACTCCTTCAAGTCAAATAAGTTGGGTCTAAGGAAGTGGACATATATGAGCTGTCAGCAGTTGTATTGAGGCTTCCAAAACTTTAATCCTTGTTTGTGTTCTAGTGGATTTTGAAAGATTGCCTGGTGTTTGGACTTTAATATTGCCAGGCAGACATTCCTGTTTCTTAATCCTATCAAGCAGGTTTTTTTCATTTTACTTGCAACGTTTTAGAGGTTTCTTCCCTTGTTTTCACAGATGGTGGCCTGCTGAGATCTGCCATCCTCGAGCTGTTCCTTCCAATATCGATAAGATGAGACATGATGTGGGCGAGTTCCCTGTCCTCTTTTTTGGGTCCAATGACTATCTGTGGACTCATCAGGCCCGAGTCTTCCCTTACATGGAGGGGGATGTGAGCAGCAAGGATAAGATGGGCAAAGGAGTAGATGGAACATATAAAAAAGGTAACTATCCTTTTTATTTCTCAGATCAACATAGACCTCTGTTGCCTGAGTGTCTTCTCTCTCTTAAAATTCATAAAACCCTCTTTCTGACAGCTTTCTGTTGACATCTGGGACTTTATGTGGCTGTAGCTATAGGATTTGGTAGGAAAGTTGACCCACATAACTCATTTTAACTAAACTTTGCTTTACTGTAGTTGCTCAAGAAAGATTGTTTGTCTTATGGGTTGTTATCTCAAAATCTTACCAAGAAATGAAGAAATGAAGTTCAGGTATATTTTATAGAACAAAGACTTCAGTTTGCTTGGCAAAAACTCAGATCTCTAGCAAAACTACATTTCCTCCAAGGGTTTTTTGTTTTTTGTTTTGTTTTGTTTTTTCCTTTACAACTTTTTGAAGAGAAAAAATATTCAATAAAAATTGTAAAAGCAATTAAAATTATAGAGCAATTCAATTTTTGTAACGTGACCTGATATTGATGGCAGTGGGGACAGTTGGGGCTAAAAGGTGTCCCTTGGTATTAGGAGTACTAGTTTTACTACTTATCATGTGGTTAAGTCAACTGTGAGTCTTGACTTTCTCTTATGATAGGACGGAGAAATGTTGCTCTCATTACTCCATGGGATGATAAAAGCAAACCTGTAGAGAACATGGTTGCACCACATCAATGGTAATGATATTCTTCCTCTAGCTGTCCTTTGAAAGACCATATGTCTCTTGCTGTTTGAATATTAAATTTGAAGATTTTGTCTGCAAGTTGAGATGAATATGGATGTAAGTGTGCAGGTGAAACTTCCTCATGGGATGCAACAAGATTCTAAGCAGATGAAACTTCATTGATAGCAAATGGGTATAATGTCTACAGAGAATAAGTTTAACAAAGATTCTGTTTGCCCCGTGTTATTTCAGTTATTTCGATGGTTCTTCACCTATTTGCCATGTTATTTCTTTGCTGAGCCCTGGGCTCTCAGTATTAATTACTAATGCAGTAAATTGTATCAGTACTAATACTAACAGGAACTTGGTTCTTGAGTCTTGCAATCTCAGATGAACAGTAACCATGTGACCAACATCTTGGCCTACATTGTGCTGGCCTCCACCAGGGTGTGGAGAAGGTGCAGTGTTCGGAAGGCTGTGAGTTTGAGCCTGCTGTAGTTTTGAGATGTTGCTGTTTATTTGCCCATATCAGAGGCTGGCTAAGTGTCTCTTTCTTCTAGGAATGTATGTTATGGGGGGAATCTGACACAGATATGAGTAGTCAGACTGCTCTTCAGTGACCATTGTAGTAGATATATGCCTGATAAGTGTAGCAAGAGGAGGCATGGCTAGGCTGGGTACTAAAGTTTTAAAGCCATGGATGATGGCCACTTTCCTAAGTGATAGGTTGAAGAGTGAATGAATAATAATGTTACCATTCATTGTTCGGTAGGCTTTGTTCAGTGTTTATCTTTTGCATTTGGTCCTATGGCTACCCTGTGAAGTAGATTCTGTCCTGATTTTGCATATTTTGGAAACTGAAGCACATGAAAGTTATATTATTTGCCTAAGTTCCCTGTGTCAGTAAATGGTAGAAGAATGTTTCTAACACTAGCAGTTCTGCTTCAGAATCTACATTCTTAATCCCTACACTGATTGTGAGATAGGAAGGGTCCTTAAATGTTGGATGTTGAAAACAGCATATGTGAAAGCACACACTGAATTTACCATGCTGATTTAGCATCCTCTAAGTATTTGGTACTTAGAGGTTAAGAGAGCACTGGACTGGCTGCCTGAAAAGAGAGTTAAGTTCCCCAGCACCACAAAAAAAAGAGAGAGTTAAGTTACATGGTGAGAAAGTTTAAAAAACTTTAGCCTCTGATAGAGTATGAGACCATTAAAAGGTGAGGGATAGGGCTGGGGCTGTAGCTCAGTGGCAGAACACTTACCTAGCAGGTGTGAGGCACTGGGTTTGATCCTTAGTACTGCATAAAAGTAAGTAAAATAAAGGCATTCTATCCATCTACAACTACAAAAAAAATTTTTTTTAAATGGTGAGTGATCATAGCTAGAAAGATCAGTGAGATTGCTGGTTGTAGTCGTTCTAGGCAGAAAGGATGAGACTATAATGGAATTGTTTATAGGTTGGAATGGATAATGGATTCTGGGTAGACATTGATATAGACAAGGCAGAATATGTTAAATAATAAAATGTGGAAGGATGAATTTTAGGACAATTCACAGACATGTAAATGGTGACAAGGGAAGGAGGCATGAGTCAAAGAGGAGGTTTTCTTTAAAGAATTGACACAGGGAAAGCTATAGGGAGCATGGTGGGAAGAGTTGGAATTCTTGGAATTTTTTTATCTGTATGAGGAATTAATCAAAAATTTTTTTTTCAATTACGGAGAATGAGAATCTCAGTATTTTCTTGGGGTTTTCAGATCCTTTTAAATTAAGGAGAGGACTTGAATGTAGATCTGTATGTAATTAGAGTTTATCATGGACATTTACAGAATGAGTATTTGAAGAGTAGGATGGGGCTAGGTGTGGTTTTACACACTTGTAATCCCAGCTGCTTTGGAAGCTCAGTGGTAAAATGCTTGCCTAGCATGCATGTGACCCTGGGTTCAATCCCCAGTGTTACAAAAGAAATACAAAGTAAAGTAGAACGTGTACTCTAGAGAAGAGAAGAACTTCAACTTTGAATTCCTTTTAGAGGGTATGGAGCACATTACCTAGAGACCAGAGGAAATAGAAAGTTTCTGAAAGCTGGAGACTGAGGACTGAATAAAGAATTAGGCTTACACAGTGGCTCTGCTGAGCACATGAAGTTCATTTGTTATAAGTTGGTTTCTGTGGACACTTTTTCACTTCATTCAGCTATGATTTGTTTTTTCTTCTGACAGTGGTAGTGGTATTGTGTATTTTGCCATTTTGGTTATGGATTTTGTTTTGTCCTAGTGCCATGTCTAAATACCTCAGGGACTGTATGACTTATTTGGAAAGAGTTGTGATACATATTCTTATTTTTCCATATATGTAGTGTTGATTGCATTTTGTCTAAAATATAGATTTCTCCAAATTAACAGGGGACAAAAGCAAAGTAAACAGCACCCAGATGTTGTTAAGTGACTCGTGCTATGTGTTTTCTCAGCTCTTCAGGAAGCTGCAGCAAGGTTTGAAGAGTTAAAAGCCCAAAAAGAGCTAAGACAGCTGCAGGAAGATCGAAAGAATGACAAGAAACCACCACCTTATAAACACATAAAGGTGAGAAAAAATCCTGGGAGACCAACTCTAGAAGACTCACTGTATGGCTTTCTTTATTCCTACCTCCTTATGCTAAGAATTGAAAACATAAGCATAGTGGTTATGAAGCAGAGGTAGATTAAAAGAAGGAAAAAGTCCCAGAGTATCATTTCTAGATCAATGAATGCCCTTGAAAAAATCAACTGTTCATTGAAGCAGTCTCTTTTTTGTCTTCCTGTTTGAAGGAGACCAAAGAGTCATGATGTGATAAAAGGTCCTGATATTGTATGCATAATACTCACAGTAAGTCTTCCTGGTAATGACTGATCTTGAAGACATTTTAGGGGACCAAAATCATGGTTAGCTCATTGGACTAGGACTTCATGGTCAGAAGAATTATTATTAGGTATTTCTAACCCTCAATCTACCTGATAAAATAGCTATCACTATCATCTGTGTTCAGAGGACCTTCTTTATTAACATTTGAAGTTATTTATATGCATAATTAAAAGACATAACAATAACTGAAGAAGAAATTTATTAGAAATTTTAGTATTTGTGCTAGGCGCAATGGTGCATACCTGTAATCCCAGTATTTCAGAAAACTGAGACAGGAGGATCACAAGTTCATAGCCAACCTCAGCAGCTTATCAAGGCCCTTAGCCACTCAGGGAGACCCTGTCTCAAAACTAAAAATTTAAAAAGGCTAGAGATATGGCTCAGTGTTAAAGTGCCTCTGGGTTCAATCTTCGGTACCAAAAAAATTTAGTATTTTCTAACACCTATTTACAAAATCTCCCCCGCCCCCGGGGGGGTGGTTGGGTGGGGTATGATGATACTGGGGATTGAATTTAGGGGCATTGACTGCTGAGCCACATCCCCAGAGCTATTTTGTATTTTATTTAGAGACAGAGTCTCACTGACTTGCTTAGTTAGCACCTTGCTTTTGCTGAGGCTGACTTTGAACTTGCAACCCTCCTCCCTCAGCCTCCATAGTCGCTGGGATTATAGGTGTGCACCACCGTACCCAGTTATTTACAAATCTCTTTTATCAGATAAGTTCTTTTAAATATTTACACCTCATAAAACATGAAAGTGTGCTTTTTAACCATATAAGCAAAATGAGTTCACCACCCAGGATGTTTATTTCTGGATGAGAATCCTATTTATTTTTTGTCCTTAGAAAAGTGTTATTCACATGTCTTTTTTTATTTTTTCTTTCATTTTTAAGTTTCCAAGGTAATGTAATCTCAGATTTTACTTTGCATCACCATCTCTTTGGAGTCCGGTGTGTTTGAGTATGTCCCAAATATTTTGTACGACTTTAAGAACAAGTTATTGTTTATCCAAAATACAAATCTAACTTAATATCCTGGATTTTTATGTGGGAAATCTGGCAACTCTATCCTAGTGGGTTACAGAGATGGCATTTCCATTTTTTTTAAAATATAATTCTTGAAGTTGCAATATTTTGGGAATGCAGTAAGAAAACTAAAGTGCAAGGGCATAGCTCAGTGGCAGAACTTTGGGGTAACATGTATGAGTCCCTGGGTTCAATCCTGCCATCACAGAAAAAGAGAGAAAAATAGAAGAGATAAGAAAACTAAATTGTGACTTTTTTATTTCACTATTTCATTATTTTTATGTGTGCCATCATTCTTCCATATTTTTGCTATTTAGTCTTTTTAAATCCCACTATCATATGTAATTATAATCCATCAGTTAAAAAAGTGGGATAAAATGGTATGATGGTCCTACCTGGTATTAACAAGATAGGATGAGTTGCATTGTTTTCAACTAAGTAAATTGTTCCTTTTCATTTTAGCAAAATGAATAGTTTCTTTTTGGTCTTTGAAGGACATAAGAAGGAATAAAAATTATCAAATGTCAGTCCTAGCAAATAATTAAAACTACTTAAGGAAAGAAACTCAAAGCTTATAAATATCTGATAAAATCCTGGCAGTATACCATGTGTTCAGTAGAATCACTGTATGTGAAAGAGTAATACCAAAGTGTAGTTAGGCCTCAAAAGTAGAAAAGTAATTTGATAATCCTGTTCACATAGTCCTAGGTGTCAAGATAACATTAAGGTAGGCATTTCAGAGTAGCACATATACTATATTGAACCTAGGTATTGAGAAAGCAACTTCCTGTAAGTGATTCCATCCCATTTCCTTCTCTCTACTCTTTGAAATTTAATCAGACATGTTTTCAGCAAAAAAGTGTAGAGCAGGTGTTAGCAAATTCCTTCATAGATCATATCTGATCTGTTTCCTATGTATTATTTAATACCAATGAGCTAACCATGATTTTTTACATTTCTTTATGGTTGAAGGAAAAATAAAGATAATATGTCATGACACTCCAGATTATATTATATTCAACTTTCAATGTCTGTGAATAGTTTTATTGAGCCATAGCTATCCTTGTTCATTTCTACATCATCGGTGGCTGTTTTTGTACTACACTGAAAGTTGAACTCTGTGTCAGAGACCTGTGGCCTCTTCACAGTACCTGAAATATAAGTGCGTGTAAATCTTTGAATGTGGTGGAGGGGCATGGGATAAAGATACCTTGGATTACAAGTAAATGTTTATTTGCCCTATTTAAGACCTGTGGTCTTGGTTGGCTGACCTCAGACTTGGCAAAGATATGTGTCCTTTTGAATTTTCATAGAGAAATAGTTTAAGGAGAATATATATATATATA
>JAJEJO010005011.1:45759-104453 GCA_020662805.1 Glaucomys volans | reverse complement strand
GCTTTGAACTCGTGATCCTCCTGACTCAGCCTCCCAAGTCGCTTGGGTTACAGGCGTGCGCCACCACGCCTGGCTGAGAATATATTTCTTGACAGGTTGTAATTTTGTAATATTGTAAAGAACGAGATCAAGTGACAACATTTGGAATTCAGATAGAATTCAGAGGATAGAAGTAGATTTTTTAGTAATAGGAAGTATTTGTTTGCTGATACAGGGGAATGAGCCCAGGGGTGCTTAACCATTGAGTTCTTCCCTAGCACTGTTTATTTATTTATTTGTGTGAAGGTGTGTGAGAGAGACAGAGATAAACAGACAGGATCTCACGAAGTTGCCTACTTCCTTATTAGGTTGCTGAGGCTGGCTTTCACTTAACAATTCTCCTGCCTCAGCCTCCCTAGTTGCTGGGATTACAGGCATGCACCATTACCCCTAGCAATAATAACTTTATTTTTGAAACAATTCTTTTTGGTGGTTTAGGGAAGTGCTCTACAACTGACCTATGTCCTCCACCTGAGTAATAATTATTTTAGATTAACTGGAATTAGTAAATTAGAATCATTGGTATTATAGACATTATAAAAAACATATAGAAGGAATAGAATTACAATATTTGCCTTGTTTAAGAGGCTGTTGGGCTGTGTACTAACTAACCTTATTCTCAAAATAGTCTCATCAGCAAAGTAATTTATCAAACCCTACAATTCCTGAATAGTCAAATTTTCTGTAAGGGCTCTCTTTGAAGACTCAGTTTGACTATTCCCAGTGAAGTAATACCATCTAGGGGAGACTTCTAGTGAACAAATCCATCTCTTTCGAAATATCTGGGTTTTTTTGTTTTTTTTTTTTTCTTTTTCCCCAGTATTGTTGCTGGTAATTGTAAAACCTCTTGAGTGGCTTTGATATCACAGCAACTCTTTGACCTTCATGTTTTCTTTCACCAGAGTTTAATATAATTTTCAGCACTAGAATAAGTACTGTACATGAACACATTAATAACAGTGCTATAGTTCTTTCAAAAGATTTCAAATTATAATAGTAAATATTAAACTATGTCTTCACATATAGAAAACCAGATTATTCAAAATTTTTTTATGCCCAAGGTTTTGTATTTAAGAATAGTGGATATTTTTATGTAGTAGGTAAATGTGTTGTCCACATGCAATAGCAGAAATATGGTTTCTGATTCATTTGGCCTGTCAGCTTTGAAGTTGATTTTTATATGAATTTTTAAAAAATTTTGTGAGAGTCACATTTTATATATCAATTGATACTTTGGAGATTTCAGTAGTTCAATATATAAAATATCAATTAAAATGATGTAGTCAGGCACAGTGGTACATGCCTGTCTTCCCAGTCCCACAGGCTGGGTAGGTTGAGGCAGGAGGATCATAAGTTCAAAGCCAGCCTCAACAAATTAGTGGGACCCTAAGCAACTTAGACCTGTCTCAAGATAAAAAACAAAATGCACTGGGGTTGTCGCTCAGGGTTCAACATCCCTGGGTTCAATCCTTGGTACCAAATTAAAAAATCAGTAAAATTGTGTAAAATGTGGTATACAATTTCAAGGAGAAGAACATTTCAGTGTTGCCATTATGTACAACTATAATGTACAAATAATAAATATGAGCAAAAGGGAAATTTGCCTAATATAGGTCTCTTATTGTTTTATGTTCTCATGCCTGATAATACCATGTGCTTATTTTCCAGGTTAACCGTCCTATTGGCAGGGTACAGATCTTCACCGCGGACTTGTCAGAAATTCCCCGTTGTAACTGTAAAGCTACTGATGAGAACCCCTGTGGGATAGACTCTGAGTGCATCAACCGCATGCTTCTCTATGAGTGTCACCCCACAGTATGTCCTGCTGGAGGGCGCTGCCAAAATCAGTGCTTCAGCAAACGCCAGTATCCAGAGGTTGAAATTTTCCGTACATTACAGAGGGGCTGGGGTCTTCGGACAAAAACAGATATTAAAAAGGTGAAGAAATCTCTTCTTAAATGCCAGATGTTTTTTCTTTTTGTTGCTTCATAAGATTAGTTGTTCTTTATGAATGTGAGAATTTTTATCATAGAAGAAAATAATAAAGGCTATAGTTTGAGGATTAACCTCATTATTGTGCTAACTCCTGGAGTTTAGACACTTGAAGATGGATAATTACCTTCTTAATCTTCTCTGAAGTTTTTTTCCCTCCCTTTTGGTTCTGGAAATTGAACCCCAGAGCATTCAACCACTCAGCTACATTCTCAGTCCTTCTTATTTTTTATTTTGAAGCAGGGTCTCACTCAGTTGTGGAGACTGGTCTTGAACTGTGATCCTTCTGCCTGAGCCTCTTGAGTTGCTGGGAGTTGCATGTCCCACTGTACCCTGCTTAAAGTCCTCTGTTGATCATGTTCACTAAGTAGCAGAATGTGAGAGAAAAGAAGGAAATTCATAGGACCCTATGGCATTATTTGCTTTTTTGTGAAAATCCTAGAACCAGTAGTTAAGTGAGAAAGGATAATGAGCACATGATACAGAGATATTAATCACCTTTTGTTATTGTTGGTACTGGAGATTGAACTAAGAGTGCTTTACCACTGAGCTATATCCTCAGCCCTTCTTCTTTTTTATATTGAGGCAGGGTTTCTGAGGCTGGCCTCAAACTTACAGTCCTTCTGCCCCAGCCTCCTGAGTTGCTGGGATTGCAGGCATGTGCCACCACACCTGGCTAATCAACTTTTAATAAAACACAAAATTTAGGTAGAAGGGGGGGAACAGTGGGTTCATAAAACATGAAGCAGAATCTGGACATTGTGATGCACACCTCTAATCCCAGTGGCTTGGGAGGCTGAAGCAGGAGGATGGAGAGTTCAAAGCCAGACTCAGCAACAGTGAGGCACTGAGCAACTCAGTGAGATCCTGTCTCTATAAAAATACAATATAGGGCTGGGGATGTGGCTCAGTGGTGGAGTTCTCCTGTGTTTTGTAAACAATCCAAAAAAAAAAAAAAAAAAAAAAAAAAAAAAAAAAACCAAATAGAGGATCTGTCCTTTGCCTACAAAAATGCAGTGACATCTTTAACTTACAGCTTGGAGAGATCTGCAAGTTTCTTTTCTTGTGGTATTGGGAATTGAACCTAGGGGAACTCTACCACTGAGTTTTATCCCCAGCCCTTTTTTTATGGGGTTCTGTTTTTTTTTTAAAATCAAGACAGGGTGTTGCTAAGTTGGCTGAAGCAGGTCTCGAACTTGCAATCCTCCTGCCTCTGCCTCCTGAGTCACTGATATTACAGCTATACATCTCTGTGCCTGACAAGATCTGCAGTTTCCTAATAAACAGATAGTATTAAATAGGCTTGGTATTAAGTGAAGTGTATTTGACATTTTAGGAAAGTAAACCTTTTTCTGGTTATAGTTTCTGAATAGTTTTATTGATGTTTCTAGGAATAAGAGTGAATAATGTTGGTCTATTTAGTCATTTCGCATATAATTGTTATGTATCTACTGTTTGCCAGGCATTTTGCATGATACTGTAATAAATAGGGAAACATGGTCTGTGCTTTCATTAAATTGAGAGAGAGAGAGAGATCACCCAATGTGAAAAACAGGACTCTTAGAGACTTGTAGCAAAGACCTGAAACTCGCATGTCTCAGAATATTTTAAGTTGAAACTTGGATAATGCATAATTGTTGGGGTTAGCATTAAAGACTTGAAAGTAAGTTGACATCATGTGTGAAAGCCATTATGATTGTAGTATAGGGAGGAGGACACTGTTGTAAAATATGGAGAGATAATAGGCAATATGAGCTCCAAGGAACATGAACATAATTTAGGGAAACTGACTTTCAGGCTCTGGAGGTAAAGGGATTTTTCTTTTCTTTCTTTTTTTTTTTAATGTGGATCTTTGATGTCCATTATATCCTAATCCTACTACTGGCAGCAGTAGTGGATGTGAGAAGGTGGTTTTCTTAATTGACTAGTTGAAAAATCATAAGGCAATGAATCATATGCATATAAAATTATGTGCACAAAATCTGTATTGGGTTATCTGATGCTTTTATTAATTTTTAAGTTGTTAAGTCTACATGTGAATACCAGTGTACTTTTGCTGTTAATTCAGAAGCTGTTTCTTGTAGGGTGAATTTGTGAATGAATATGTGGGTGAACTAATAGATGAAGAAGAGTGCAGAGCTCGAATTCGTTATGCCCAAGAACATGATATCACTAATTTTTATATGCTTACCCTAGACAAAGTAAGTAATAGAACAAAGTAAGTATTGATGAATGAAATTTGGGTTGTCTTAACTAGTGTTTGTAGATAGAATATGCAGATATGACATAGACCAAAGTTGTGTTTCTCCATATGGGCTTTGAAGTAGATAAGATTGCTAATTTCTGGTGTACAGTCTTTTTTGGTACCAGGGTTTGAATCCAGGGATCCTTAAACCACTGAGCCACATTCCCAGCCTTTTATTTTTTTATTTTGAAACAGAATCTCACAAGGTTCTCATAGTCTCACTAAGTTTCCAAGGCTGGTTTCAAACTGCCATTTTCCTGCCTTACCCTCTGGAGCTGCTAAGATTACAGGTGTGGACCACCGTGCCCAGCCTCATGTACATTCTTGGCCAAACGCAGTGAAATTGCTTTTATTTGATTGTTTTTGGAATGATATATAAGTTGGGTTTTGTGTAGGAATAAAATTTTTCCTGAAGGAGTAAGATTTCAAGCCAGAAGAAAATCATTTTTTTTACCCTTTATTTTACAAATAAAGTAATTTGTTAATATTTACTTCCCACATTGAGATGGTTATATAAATTGATTACAGTACTCTCTAGAACTTGTTATAGGAATTTTCTGATGTTTCATTTCATTGGTGTGTAGAATTTTATTTTTAAATTTATTCTTAATTTCAGTATCCTTATATGTTTATTTTCTGTGTATCTGCAATTCCTCTTTGTACCTGAATATTAGGTTGTACTAACTTTATATTCCCTCTCCACTACCTTTTTATTTTTAATAGTTTTCCTTCTTTCTTTCTTTCTTCTTCTTTTTTTTCTTTTTTTTTTTACCTGTAGATGAACACATACCTTTATTTTATTTATTTATTTTTATTTGGTGCTAAGGATAACACTAACCCTCACATGTCCTAGGCATGCGCTCTACCACTGAGCCTAACCTCGGCCCCTTCACTAGCTTTTATAACTTCCTTTTCTGGTATTTGCCTTTGTAAGTATTTCTTAAGTTTTGTTTATGAGATCTTCAACCTCCAGATATTCTGATTGCACTTTAGGGGTGTGCAGTTTACATGTGTTTTAAATATCGGTAGGTGATTTGTCATGTGCATATGGTTTGAAAACTTCTTAATTAGGGAGTGGAAAACCTGCTTCTAGGGCAGTGGTCCTCAATCCTCAGTATACATCAGAATTCCCTGGTGGGCTTATTATAACACAGATAATTAATAGCCACTCCAGAGTTTCTGCTTTAAACAGAAGCACAGCTTATCTTTAGCACAACCCAGGAATTATTATTTCTAATAACTCTACAGGCAGAGTTGGTGCTGCTGGTCAATGGGCTGTACTTTTAGAACCACTGCTATGGGAGGTTCATACTTCAAAAATAGCAACTCAAATTATTGAAATAGCTTTAGTAATGGTAGAGGTCTCAGAAAGTCTGACACTGTGACTTTTCTCGGCATCCTAGGATCGAATCATTGATGCTGGTCCCAAAGGAAATTATGCTCGGTTTATGAATCATTGCTGCCAGCCCAACTGTGAAACACAGAAGTGGTCTGTGAATGGTGATACCCGTGTTGGACTTTTTGCCCTGAGTGACATTAAAGCAGGTAAGTGTCATGACTGAATTTCAGGTTTTATCATCTACAAATCTCACATCATGTATTCCAAAATAAAGTTCCAAATTACTGAGGATAGTTGAAGACTTTCCAGATGGTACTTGGGCATGGTTTTGTTTTGTTTGCAAACCCTGGGTCTTAAGCATGCTGGATAAGCAGTCTACCAATTAGCTATATCTCCAGACCCAGCTGTACAGTTCTAATGTGATAAGTATACTCACATTCTTATACAACTGTCACCTCCATCCACCTTGAGAATGCTTTCATCTTCCCCAGCTGAAACTCTTTTCCTGTTCTCCTCTTTCCCCACAGCCCTGGCAACCACCATTCTACACTCTCTCTGAATTGGACTTCTCTAGAAATTTCATGGAAATGAAATGAAATGAAATCATACTTTGTCCTTTGTGACTCACTTGTTTCACCTAGCATAATTTCTTTAAGATAGAGCCTGGATGGTTTTATTAAAGAAATAAATTCCCAGACCTTTAATTTTGATGTGAATCCCCTGCAAATTAGTCTTGGAAACTGCCAGCTCTCCACGTCTTCTTTTTCACCTTCCCTTCCACGATTTCCCTTTTCCTATAATGTAATCCAAATATTCACCTCTCACCCACCCAAATCTGAGTTATAAATAAAAAAGACTCCCCTGTCTCTTACCCTTTCTGTGGTTCTGGGGATAAGAGAAGTGCCTCAGACACTCAAGGCAGACACTCTACCACTGAGCTATATTGTTAGCCCCTGTCTCGAAGGTTTTTGTTTTTTAATATTTTTAGTTGTAGGTGCACACAATGCCTTTATTTATTTATTTATTTATTTATTTTTAAAAATATGTTGTTTTAGTTGTGGGTGGACACAATAGCTTTATTTTATTTTTAGTGGTGCTAAAGATCAAACCCAGGACCCCATGCATACCACCAGGTGATCGCTCTACCACTGAGCCACATCCCCAGCCCCTCCCTCAGGTTTTAAAAAACAGATTTGTCACGTTTGCGGTGCCAAAGAACCAGATGTTTGGAGGGTGCACAGATCTGTCATGATCTGCCTGGCACATTGTGATTCTAAGAGTTTGAGTGCATAAGTGAGATAGTTGTAATTGTGAGAATTGTTAACTTGCTTATTTGAATTGAAAGTAAATCTGATCATGGCTAAGTTGTTTTATAGAAAATTATTTGATGGATATTTTCCATAAATTAGAAGAACCTAATCTAGACCTTCAAGATTTTGATGTTTAAAAAAATAACATTGACCTATGTATATGACACCCTTCAAATTGGATAGGTTTTAAAAAATATTTGAACTGGGCTGGGGACAACTCTACTCAGTTGGTAGAGTGCCTGCCTTGCATGCACAAGGCCCTGGGTTCAATCCCCAGCCACCCCCCCCCCCAAAAAAAAAAAATTGAACTTACATAAAGTTTATGAATTTTGATTATACAAGATTTCATGCATTTTTTTTTTTTTTCAAAATGAATTTTTCCTAGGAACGTAAGCAAGATAATTGAAGATCACTCTCTTATACTCAAAACTGAGATGGGACTGGCCTGGACCTTTTGTAATTGACAATAGTGTAGTCCAGTTAGTGTTAAAGCAGAAATCCCCTGAGTATCCTATAAGAAGAGTTGAGATTCCCTTTGCCAGGTGTTATGGAAACTAAGGGAACATGGATCAAGATAAAAGAATTAAAAAGCCATTTGATCAGCTCTTGTTTTATGTGTGCTTGAGGTTTTTTGGTTTGTTCTCTTCAGATATACATGACAGTAGAATGCATTTTGGCATAATTATTACATACATGGAACATAAATTATTTTTTTTCCTTAATGACTTTTATTAGGCATTTTATTCCCTTCCCCATCCTATTTGAAATACATTTTATGGGTACAACCCCCAGCCCCCCAAAATATACTCAGATGTCTGCAGAAACTTAAATTGTTGACACTTTCATTCTTCTATCCCAAGAGCATCCATTCCAGCTGCCTTTCCAAGGGTTAAGTGATGTGCCTGCAGCTGCCACAAAAAGATCTCAGGACTTAACACACTTGGACTTGTCCAATCATGAAGCAATTATTGTTGCTTTGACTGGCCACTAACACCTCGGCTCAGGTGATAGTCATTCCTCAGGTTAGTGTAGATGGGATTATAGACACATAACACCTTTCCCAGCTTCACTCCTGCTTTTGCTTAAAACTTCTTGCACATTGCTTCACAAGCTGATTCTTTGTACCTTAATTTCAAAAGATCTCCAATCTGGACCCAATCATGCCATGTGTATCCAGTAATAGAAATGTGTATCCAGTAATAGAAAAATAAAGCTTGTCCAAACAAATCCGACTCCACCATTTCTACTTCTGGTTTTCTGCCTAGTGCCTCTTGCCCACAGCTATAGAGGCTGTTTAGGACCTCTATCCTCATTCCTTTGGCATACAACTGTCCACAAGATGCCATGTGGAGTCATACTGCAGCTACTCTGGGAAGCTGTCAGGGGACACTCTCCTTAAGGGCAGACTTGAAGCCCTGAAAGCTACATTATTCTAATTAGTATCCCATTCTTTTGGTTGAACATGATGTGGAGTTACATTGTTTGTGTGTTCATATATGAACATGTTTTATTGTTTTTTTAAAATCTTTTGGACTTCCCTTTTCCCACTCTTCCTCCACCATATATCTTTTCTTTACAGATCGATCCGTGCATTCCTTTATACTTTTTAGAATTAAAAAAGTTCTCAGTTTCCAAATTTTAAAATTTGATGGATTGGGCTTGTAGTTCAGTGGTGGAGTGTTTGCCTAGCACATGTGAAGCACTAGGTTTTTCACAGCACCACCTAAAACTAAATAAAATGAAGATATAAAAAAAATTTATTCATGAGTTCCTTTCTCCCATTCTGCATTTGCTTTTCATAAAGTATTAAATGGTAAAGGTAGTAACAGTTAAACATGACTGTGAACTACACTGCTCAATTAAATGATACTCAATTTTTTAAATGCTAATTTGTGTCAAGTTTTTGGAATGGGTGGTGTAAGTAGAAAATGTTAATTTTGGCTCACAGTTTTGGAGGTTCCACTCCCTGATCAGGTGAACTCTTTGCTGCTATCAGATCTGCTCCACCTCATGGCCAGGAAATGAAAAAGAGAAAGGAAGATGCTGGTGTCCCACAGTACCCTTTAATGGGGTACCTTGGGTGACCTCAGACAATCCAGTAGGTCCTAGACCTTTAAAAGGTGCCACACCCCACTAATGGCATCTCTCTTGGTGTCCAGTGTGTGGGCAGGGAACATTTAAGATGCAAACTGTATTACATAGTTAGTCTGTGCAGTTTAGTGAGACTTTGTTTCAAAATTAGGGGGAAAAGATAGGGGTGGGGAGCTGGGTTGTAGCTCAGTGGTAGAGCACTGCCTGCCATGTGTAAAGCCCTGGGTTCAATCCCCAGTACCACACACACACAAAAAGAAAAAGTCCAAAAATAGCACATGGCTTCAAAGTGAACTGTGTAGATTTCTGCTATCAGGAAAGAGTAAATAAATGATACTGTGATAATCCTTGCAAAAGGATTGTAAAATAAGTGTTTTGTTTTGCTTTGTTTTTTTTGCACAAATGGATCCTGGGGTTGAACCCCAGGGTTACTCTACCATTCAGTTATATCCCTGGTCCTTTTTGTTTTGTTTTGTTTTGTTTTTCATTTTGAGACAGTCTCATTAAATTTCTTATTTTGACCTTGCTTGATATTCTCCTCCTGCAGCCTCCTGAGTAGCTGAGATTGCATCCCAAAAGCTGGTATTACTATGTTAGCCAGTATGGTTTGCCCCTCTGAAATGCATGTTAAATTTTAAAACCCATCATGAGGTGTTAAGAGGGTAGATAACATAATCAAACTATGATACCCTTGAATAATGTTTAGATTTAGATGAGTTTATCAGGGTGGAACCCACATGATTGGATACTGGTGTCTATAAGAGGAAGGAAAGAGACCAGAAGATTTACAGCTATAATTCATTTCACCATGTGATGTCCTGCACTGCCTCTGCGCTCTGCCAGTAAAAAGGTTATCATCATATGCTGAGCCTCAATCTTGCATCAGAACTCTGAACCAAAGTCAGCCTCCCTTCTGTATAACTTATAGTCTGTGGTATTGTTTTTAGCAACAGAAAGCAGACTAAGAAACTTGGATTCTTGGATCTGATCCATCTCCACACAAACCCCTCTCTTTCTCTTTCTCTCCACCCTATCCATTCTGTTCATGGGGATGACTTGTCTACTATGTCTAGCCACAAATTCTTCCATGTTCTCTCAACATAGATATATTTTTCCTGTCCTTTTGGATTCCAGTCTGCACAGATTAAATGGGGAAAACTAGACCTAATGTGATAAGTTTGAGGCCAAGTGTACATTCAGAGCTGAGAACAGGGTAGACATAATCAGGACTTTTCATCAAACTTCTCAGACCCTTCATGTATCTGTATCTTACTCTGTATACTTTCTGATACAGTTTTTGTAATTTTGTGTGATTGCTTACACCGTATATGTTCAGTAAGCAGCACGTTATGCCTAGTATGGAGTTGCATTATAAACACATCAGATCTGTAAAGTTCCATTATCGTAGCTGGATAAGTGTAGCTTAGTGGTAGGTAGAGTGCTTACCTAGCATACACAAGATCCTGGGTTTGATACCTAGCACTGCAAAAAATTCTCTCTCCCCCCCCCCCCCCCCCCCCCCCCCTCTCATTTTTCACTGTATAAGTACATCACCTTACCTAAGGCAGTAAGTTCACAGCAGGCCTGAGACTGTGATGATTAAACTCTGACACAGGTCATTCTGTTATTTCTGCAATATGGCCCCTAAATATGAGTCAAGTGATTTATATTTTGCCCACCTGAATAAAGAAAGAATTTGCTTGGTGTGATGGCACATGCCTGTAATCCCAGGTATCAGGATGCTGAGGCAGGAGGATTGCAAATTCAAGGTCAGCCTGGACAATTTAGCAAGACCCTGCCTCAAGGGGGGAAAAAGTATTTTTCTGTCTTCTAGGCCTAACCCTAACTTGATTTCATTGTTTCCTTAGAATAAGTTTGAAAGTTTTGTCTTCAAATGCCTAGTATTCCCAAAAAAGAGGGGTTCAGGTGACCTAGCCTGGTTTTGGCCACCCTGCCTGGTTTGGGCATAAGTGGAATGTACAGGTAGTCTGTAGTCTTTACTATTACTCTGTACCAAAGTGCTTCTCCATGAGTTCTGCTCATCTGGGTGCATACTAGCAGGTATTTTTTTTTTTATATTTACATTCCCAGTGCCTGGCACATCAATACAGAGTTAAGAGGTTTTTTGTGTGTATTTGGTTTTGGTATTGAGTTCCAAAATTTGAATCTGAATAGTTGGCAAAACAAGTGAAAGAGAAAAATACTTCTACAGTAAAGGTGATTTTACATATTTGTTAAGCCAGTAAGGTTTTCTGCTTTTACAATGTATTGATTAATAATGTTATACAATTAAAATGTATTAATATAGTGGGATTAGAGTTAATTCTTTTTAAAATCCTTAATCTCTTGAAAGTTAATATTTTTGTATTAATAAGAAATAATTAAAACATAGATATTAATTATTAATACTTTCATGGTCTTCTATGCAGGCACTGAGCTTACCTTCAATTACAACCTAGAATGTCTTGGGAATGGAAAGACTGTCTGCAAATGTGGAGCCCCAAACTGCAGTGGCTTCTTGGGTGTCAGACCAAAGGTACCACCTCCAGATTAAGTTACTTCAATTCTCTGTTGTAGCTATCTCTTTCTCTGTAAAGATACCAAAGAATCTGCAGTGGAATTTAAGATTGGATTACAAAACAGTATAAGCAAATAGGTAAAAGTAGTAGATTTAACTGCACCATTTTAACAAAGTATCAAACATTGTGCTAGGCATGGTGGCACACGCCTGTATAGCAGCTCAGGAGACTAAGACAGGAGGATCACGAGTTCAAAGCCAGCCTCAGCAAAAGTGAGCTGCCTAACAACTCAGTGAGACCCTTTCTCTAAATGAAATACAAAATAGGGCTGGGAATGTAGCTCAGTGGTTTAGTGCCTCTGAGTTCAATCCCCTGCCCCCCTCTCCTCCCAAAAATACATTGTGTTACTTTCTGTTTTTTAATTGAGTTACAATTCTATAACCACTGAGGATTATTTCCAAGTCTTCATCCTGCTTTTCTTAAACATTATTTTCAAACTTTTCCTTGCTGTTATAGTCTTCTTAATGGTCATTTATTTAATTTTTTATTTAATGGACTGACCATAATAGATGAACATCTGGATGCTTCAGGATTTTTCTATCCTAAGTAACAATGCAGTGAAAATGATGTTTAATTTTGATGCAGAGTTGACTACACAATTATGCGGTACCTCCCATTATGTGTTTCTTTTTTTTTTTAATATTTTTTAGAAGTTGATAGACCTTTATTTTATTCTTTTATTTATATGTGGTGCTGAGAATTGAACCCAGTGCCTCATGTGTGCTAGGCAAGTGCTTTAACCACTGAGCCACAACCCCAGCCACGTGTTTTGTCCTTATTGTTATGATACCCATCATTAAGAAGAGAAAAATGTGTATTAGCATAGGAAACAATAAGGGTTTAAAACACTTTGATCAATAGCATAGAAAAACAAAGATCCATGAATATCTGTCTTATTAAATAAGTAAAATCATCTCTATATTATATTTGGTTTCATTTTGAATTTTAGTTGTTCCTTTGATAGTCCTGTTTTTAAAATGTCAGCTAGTTTGTGAATTAAGATTGTAATTCATTTTATTTCATAATTAATATCAAGTTTCTGTATCCTCGAGGTTTCTCTAAGACAGCATTTCAGTTATAAACCAGTGAAAGACATACTGGAGCACAACATGAGAAATGGGAATCACTGTGGGCTATCAGTAAATAGAATAGCAGGGACCTTGATTAAGCCTTATTGATTGGTCCTATATGTTTCTAAGCTAAGTTGAATTATGTGATGAAAGCCCTAGGGTTTGGGCTCTGGGAACAAACAGAAAAATTGCTTGTTGTACCAGGGTCTAAGTTGGGAGTTAGACTTTAACTTAAGATGCATAGTCTTGATGAGGGGAAAGATCAAAATTATTTTTCTGTGCCTTCTTAACATAATGTTCATGGTTTGTTGAATAAATTAAGAAATGTGCATGTACTCACAGAGGTCTTTAGCTTTGAAATTAGACAGATGTACAGTTGAAAGTTATATAGTGGTTGACCTTTAGCCCCTGCCTTGTGTGTCAACAAAAAGAAGCACATTTTTCTCTTATTTCATTTAGGTAAAAAGTTGTTAAAAGCGGAAGTTAATACTCCCCTGTATCCAGTGTCTGACGTGCCAGGTGCCTTTCCTGCATTTTCTCTAATTTTTGCAACAGTTTTTGAGAACTATCTTCCCAGAGTGGAGAATGAAGTTCAGAGAATATAGTTAACCTATTCAATATGATATAACCAAGTTGTTGACAGAGTGCTAATTGCTCAATCTTTGACCTCTAGAATCAACCTATTACTACAGAAGAAAAGTCAAAGAAATTCAAGAAGAAGCAACAGGGGAAGCGCAGGAGCCAGGGTGAAATCACTAAGGAGCGAGAAGATGAATGTTTCAGCTGTGGGGATGCTGGTCAGCTTGTCTCCTGCAAGAAGCCAGGCTGCCCAAAAGTTTACCATGCAGACTGTCTCAATCTGACCAAGAGACCAGCAGGTTGGTACAAGAGTCTATTCGTAGTTCTCTTTGTTCTCTACCGGAATTCTCAGGGTTTGATGCCACTTACTTTAGTCCTAGACAAAGTGCTTTTTGGTTTGTTTATGCATGCTGCTGAGGGTTGTGGTCCATGTTCTCATTCTGGAAATATATGACAGGAAATCTTAGAATCCTAGGCTATAGAGAAGGAACAGAAAGTTGTTATGTGTTAAGTACTGTACTTCCATTTATATTTGGTTTTCTTCCATAATGCACATGAGGAAATAGATTCACATTTTGTGAGATGACTTATTTCAAATAGTTGAAGGAGGGCTGGGGATGTGGCTCAGTAGCAGAGCACTTACCTAGCACACAAGGCCCTGACTTGATCCCCAGCACCAACAAAGAAAAGAAAGTAAAAATGCACTACAATATAGAAAAAAAAAAAAAAACAGAAGAAAGAGCAAAACTGAAAGATAGTTTTCTGACTCCAGGGACATGAAGTCTCAATCTTTCTAGAGAAAGATAGATTGAGACAAAGTGTAGTGCCTTTATGTTGTTCTAGTCAGTAAGATGTCTTGACACCCTTTAGCTAATCCATGCCCCATTCACACCTACTAGGGTCCTCCTACCTCTAAAATTAGACTTTTTCTTTGAAGAAAATGTGATTAACAGTTAACACATGATAAAGCTGTTTAGGCAAATGTTATGCCCCGGAATTTATGGTTGGAGAAGTTAATAACCTTTGGACAGTGATTTGGTGTTTGAAAATTGAGGGATCTGGACATGTTGGCTATTGTAAAGGTCAAAAGAGAAAGACCAGTAGAGAACAATTCTAGTGTGAGGAAATTATACATCACTATTGGCTTGCTTCCAAGAAGTTTGTGAAAGTGGAGAACTTTGAGAACCAAGTTCCTGAATTGACTTTCCTTCAATATGTATTTGCCAGGGTAATGAAATAATAGAAACTTGACTGGGGATATGGCTCAGTTGGTAGAGTGCTTGCCTTGCATCCATAAGGCCCTGAGTTCAATCACCAGCACCGCAAAAATAAATAAATAAATAAATAGAAACTGAGGTAGTTTGATGACAAGGCATTAGCAGTGACCTATTAATGCTAGGAAATGGAAATGGGAAATTGTTTCAAAATCAATTACTCAGGGTATTCACGTGTACAGGCTGTGATAGAATGATCTTGCCTGTGTGCCAACAGTGAGGTCTAGCATAGTTTATTTGGGGGTGGAAACACTGTTTATAGTCAAGTCTCTCAGGTTTCATGAAATGGGGATAAGTATAGATGCAAGCTCAGGTTAGCGTTGAATCATTTCTTCTTGCTGTTTGCACAGTACAAAGTTTTGTGTTTGTTTCAAGACTTAGATTGAACAAAGGTAAGTCTACTTCCATTTTTCACTCCTGTATATCTTTTTCCTATTTCTGTTAATAAGCAGGAATATAAATAGCTGTGATGTTCCTCTTTGAGTTGAATGTTTAAAACCTGTCTAGACAAATGGAGTTTGCAAAACTATGAAAGTAGTATCTAAACACTATGTCTAAGAAGATCTTTGGGGTTTGGTTGGTTTTTTGTTTTTTTTTTTTTTGTTTTTTGTTTTTGTTTTTTTCTCTTTCTCCTTGTTGGAAATAGTCATAGAGATATGGATTTACTCCTGCTTTTATTTAGTTGCTGCTTAGTTGCTCAACCTTGATACATTGCTGTTATTTTATGTATTGTTTTGTGCAGAAGAGGAAGCTGAAATTCTGGGGAAGGAGTGATGGCAGGTGAGTGGCATGAATTCCCTGAAGAGGTGGCAGTTTGAAGGAGGCTTTGCAGTCACTCCTGTGTACCAGTCCCGGGGCCACAGCCCATCTCACATGCATCTCTTTTCTCTAAGCCTTTGTTCACTCCTGTGTTTTCAGGGAAGTGGGAGTGCCCTTGGCACCAGTGTGACATCTGTGGGAAAGAAGCAGCCTCCTTCTGTGAGATGTGTCCCAGCTCTTTTTGCAAGCAGCATCGGGAAGGGATGCTCTTCATTTCCAAACTTGATGGGCGTCTGTCTTGTACTGAACATGACCCCTGTGGGCCCAACCCTCTGGAACCTGGGGAGATTCGTGAGTATGTGCCTCCCCCAGTGCCGACGCCTCCAAGTCCCAGCACACGCCTGACAGAGCAATCATCAGAAATGGCTGCTCAGGGGCCCAAGATGTCAGATAAGCCACCTGCTGATGCCCATCAGACGCTGCCACTCTCCAAAAAAGCTCTGGCAGGGACTTGTCAGAGGCCACTGCTACCTGAAAGACCTCTGGAGAGAACTGACTCCAGCTCCCAGCTTTTAGATAGGGTCAGAGACCTTGCTGGGTCAGGGACCAAATCCCAGTCCTTGGTATCCAGCCAGAGACCACTGGACAGACCACCAGCAGTGGAAGGACCAAGACCTCTGCTATCTGACAAACCCTCTCCAGTGACCAGCCCAAGCTCCTCACCCTCAGTCAGGTCCCAACCACTGGAAAGACCTCTGGGGACAGCTGACCCAAGGCTGGATAAATCCATAGGTGCTGCCAGCCCAAGGCCCCATTCACTGGAGAAAGCCCCAGCCCCTACTGGCCTGAGACTTCCACCGCCAGACAGACTGCTAGTTACCAGCAGTCCTAAACCCCCAACTTTCGACAGGCCCCCAGACAAATCCCATGCCTCTTTGTCCCAGAGACTTCCACCTCCTGAAAAAGTACTATCAGCTGTGGTGCAGACCCTGGTAGCTAAAGAAAAAGCACTAAGGCCTGTGGACCAGAATACTCAGTCAAAAAACAGAGCTGCTTTAGTGATGGATCTCATAGACTTAACTCCTCGCCAGAAGGAGCGGGCTACTTCTCCTCATGAGATCACACCACAGGGTGATGAGAAGGTACCATTGTTGGAATCCAGCTCATGGTCTGCCAGCAAAGGTCTGGGGCATATGCCTCGATCTCTGGATAAAGGCAGTGTGTCAGATTCTCTTCTCCAACCACCTGGGAAAGCAGCAGCCCCTGCAGAGCATCCCTGGCAAGCTGTTAAATCACTAACCCAGGCCAGACTTCTTTCTCAGCCTCCTGCCAAGGCCTTTTTATATGAGCCAGCAACTCAGGCTTCAGGAAGAGTTCCTGCAGGGGCTGAGCAGACCCCAGGGCCTCCCAGCCAAGCATCAGGCCTGGTGAAGCAAATGGCTGGAGGCCAGCAACTACCTGGATTTGCTGCCAAGAGTGGGCAGTCCTTCAGGTCTCTTGGGAAGGCCCCAGCCTCCCTCCCCACTGAAGAGAAGAAGTTGGCAACCACAGAACAGAGTCCTTGGGCCCTGGGAAAAGCTTCACCAGGGGCAGGGCTCTGGCCCATAGTGGCTGGACAGACACTGGCGCAGTCTTGCTGGTCTGCTGGAAGCACACAGACATTGGCACAGACTTGCTGGTCCCTTGGAAGAGGGCAAGACCCCAAACCAGAGCAAAGTACACTTCCAGCTCTTAGTCAGGCTCCTTCCAGTCACAAGTGTGCAGAGTCAGAACAGAAATAATACCAGTAAATGTTATATAACCTGACAAGCTGCCCCCAGGGTACCATTTGGAGAGGGGAATCTTTGTTTCTTTCTTTTTGCCCCTTGAAAGCAGACCTACCCCAACACTTTTCCACTGTTATTCTTTCCTTATATTCCAACACTCAGAACTCTTGTGATATTAGCCAGTGGGGGCTTATGGTTGTGTGAACCATGTATGGAAATCCAGTGGGCTCCAGCCAAGGAGACAGACAGACTTGAGTCTCTCGCCCCTAACTTTTACACATGGTCAACTTAAAATAAAAAGTCCACTTTGGAGTCAAGCATGGAATTCAATTCCGCTGGTCAAGTTGGAAAGTATAATGGGCTCTCAGAGCTATTCCCCAGCCCAACAGAGCCCTGTGGAGGATACCCTTAGAACCCGTGGGAGGAACTGATGTTCATTCAAATCAGTGGCCACTTCCTGAGCATTCAAACGTGCTAGGCCAGGTGCTAGTTACTGATGGGTGATACAGAGATATATAAGACTTGATCCATGAGAGCCTAACTTGTCTGCCTGGCTACTTTCAAGAACCTTTGACCAGGAAACAGTAGGAAGTATTAAGGGGCCCTGGGTTTCCATGCTCATTTTGATGTTCTTCGTGGCTGTGGTGAGCAGGTATCTCCTAGTTGGGACATGCATGTGTGTATGTGCACGCATGTACCTGCAAAGCTCTACATAAAGGCCAAAGAGGACTGTTGGCTGGCGCAACTATGCTCCTTCTGTCTACATTGTGCAAAGTCTGAAGACTTGTACATGGAGAAGCAGCTAGCTAGTAGAGGGAGCCTGACTTTGAGAATGTATCTTTCCAGCAGCAGAAGAAGGCAATTGGCAAGCTTACCTTTCTTTTTTTTTTTTTTTTTTACCAATTTTCCTCCTTTTACATGAACCCACCCCATTCCCATTTCCTCAAACACTCAGGTGCTTTCAGATTTCAGTCTCTGGCAGTGGACATAGGGAATTTCTGGCAAGCTCTTACATACCAGCTTCAGAAAGGGTGCCAGATGCTGATGGAAAATTAGTTCTCCCCTGGTCCTTTGCCCACCTAACTGAATTGAGGGAGCTATTTCTTCACCTCCCTGAGAATTGCTGTGCTCTCTGCTGAGATCACCTGCCTGCTGACTTAGCTCAAAGGCAAGCCAGAATCCTTCCCTAAGACTGGAGAGATGTGTTGTGTGGAGCAATGTCCAGTCTAAGAGATGACTCCTCATAACTGCTGATTATCTGTTACTGCTGCCCTGAGCTGGGGCCCAAGGGCTGGGAATCTGTTGGTGCTACCCTGCCCTGTCATTCTCCCAGCTCACTGACTGCCAACAGGAAATGCTGTTTGGCTAGTTCCCTCCCAATCACCCACCCTGCCTTTGTCCCTAGACCAAACATGTTACCTCTCTGCTTTGCCAACTCAGCCAGCAGCTTTAGCCAACAGGCCATCTCCTGGCCCAAATATTTCCCAGCCTTTCTGTCTCAGTTAATGACTTTTACACTCTCAACAGGATTCTGTATTTGTCCCAGTTTCCTTCTCCTAAGTTCTTACTGAATTTCCATCACTTCCAAGGGGAAGGAATAATAGTTATAGAAGCATTTGCGCTTTATATAAAGATTGAAAATAGAATCTAATTTTATTTCCCAAAGTCTGTCTCTGGGGTTGAGACACTTGAACTCAGGCAGAGGGATGCGGCTGGGCAGGGCTGTCCCGAGTTTAAGGGCCTATCCCTGCACTTCACTGAGACCTCAGAATCTTCTCTGAATTCCACCTGCCTAGTTCTCCCCTTTCATCCTGTCTCTCTTCCCACATCATCAAAGAGGAAAATTTCTTTGTTCAAAAGGAAGAGAAAACGTAAAACGTATTATTTTCTTTTAAATAATTTTAAACCATGAAAAGATATTTTTAACAAAATTCACCCAGAACATTAAAGTTCACTATATTAAGTATTTATCATGTGTGAGAATAATAAATATATAACTGCAGCTAGTAGGCCCCTTTCCTAATCTCTTAGATTGTGTGAATAGGTTTGCTTGGTGCCAGTCCTGTGCCTATTGCTCTCCTGTCATCTGTAGTTGTGATCAGAAAAAGATATCTGCACTGCACTGTCAAAAAAAATCCTTTCACTATGTTGTGTGTTCAATTACCGTAGCTCTTTGTTTCATGAAATAAACTGTGAATTTGGGCGGGTGGGGGGGGGGCGTGCAGGCTATGTAAAAATTTTAAGTGGAGAAGTTTGATCCCGAACTAGCTTCTCTGAAGTAGGCTTGTTCTGTAATTGACTGACAGCTGTCTGGAAATGTCTCACAGGACAGGAGGAAGTGAGGGATAAGGGGCCTTGCCGTGTTTGGCTACTTTGTGGTTTTGTTTTGGTTCTTTCCATTCTCCACCATTCACTGGAGGCTTGGTTCTAGAGCTGCCTGGGAAAACACCTTGAGCTAGCTCTGCACTTTGTCAGAGGGAACAATTCTTGATGGATAACCAGGCCTTTGTCCAGGGCTACTGAAAGATGGTCAGGTTGTTGAATGGAAACTAGAAATGTGAGCCTTTGGGCCCACTGATACAGCATGTGATAGCGGAGAGTTGAAATCATGGAAACACTCACTATCCAGTAGACGCAGAGTCAACCAAACTACTGCAAAACGACTCATGTATGACAGTGGGGAAAGGATGACCTTGCACCTGTTTGGGGCTTAAGGAAAACTCTTCAATGAGACCTTTCTTCAAGGGAGTTTGAATTGGCAGTTAAAAGGAAATCTTTTATCTTAGAAACTTGTGATCCTTGTGCTGGATGTTATCTTGGTGTTTGGTATTTGGCTAAGTGCTTGGAAATTAGGAGCTCAAGAGAGTCTGCCTGTGAGTGAGCTCCCCAGCCAGGAAGCCTTTTCAAGGGGCAAGCCAAAGGTGGAGATGCTCCGTAGGTAGCTAGAAAACTAATACCTCTCCAAGCCCTGTTAAGTCAGAAAAAAAAATTATGGAAATTATTGAAATTTACATTCAAAGCCTCATTTGCTCCTCCTGCAGGAGCCAACCCCTTCTAACAGAAAATAGCTGTTATTGCTACAAAAGCATCCATATTTTTAGACATCTGCTTTCCTCTAAAGTTACTGAGTTCAAGATTAACTTAAATCACTGTGTCAATCCTCTGCTAAACCAAATCCTCATTTTTGACATTTAATGATAAGATTTTATTCTTCACATCCTCCACCCCACACTATCGTCAGGGCACGAAGTGTACTAGCAACCCTCCCTGGCTGGGCACTGTCTGCTTACTGGAGCTGGACTCCCGGGTTGTATTCTAATGTTGCCTGGTGAAACCAAAGGGCAAGAAGGTCTGATCCTGGCAGCTTCCCTGTGACAAGCAATCAGAAAAGCACCAAACTTGATGGGTCTTACCCATAGCTCCTATAAAAGCGGGTTTTCTCCTAATTCTTGGGATATTGTCATCCTTGTGGGATTTGTCATCAGGTCAGGGGGCCCAGTGTCCTAAACTCTGAGATCACAGCAGGAAAGGAGCTGCCTCAAGCCCTTTTCCTGCTAAGTAACATTTGAGCTGTTCCACGTGTTAGACATTCCAGGTCATTTAGAGCTAGGTAGCTGCTACCGGAGCTTTGACTGGCTATGGCCAGTTAGCTCTCAGCTGAGCTTCCTAGGCCTGTGCAGCAGGGCCAGAGGTTGCTATAGTATAAATTGAAGTATGAATAGATAAATGCTTTGTACACACACAAAAAATGTAATGATGGTGCTAATTTCATGGTATAAATAAGCACTGCCAAGGATTGAAGGACTGATGACTTGAGAAACCCAAACAGGTTCCTGTTTGGAAGAAAGAAATTTTACACAGAAAGATTTCTTTGAGGCCCTGTGAGAGGTGGGGAGAAGGCAGTGCCTCAGTAAAGCCTGCACCCACCCCTGGAGTGGTCCAGCACAATCCAGAGGTGGAAGAGATCCTGTATCCAGATGAAGGTGGCCATTGAGTTTCTCAGGGCTGGGGTCACCTTGTCCATAGCCTCCGTCCACACTGCCTGGAACACGTTGGTAGAGAGCTCTGGGTGTGGGGTCTCCTCCATTACCTGCTGCCCCTCTACCTCTTCCACTCTCATGGGAACACCTCTGTTGCTTATGAAGATTAAGGGTATTATTTCTTAAGGAAGTGGAAAGAGTTTATTTTAATTAGAAATCCACAACCTCAGAAGAAATGTTTCCTACCAACATAAGCAAAGCAGCACAGGCTAAACTTATCTGTGCTCCTTTCCCTAGAGCTGCCTTCCCATGATTTCCAGAATACTGGGCTACTAAGGGGCTCTAGGGGTAGAACTTGGGATTTCAGGACAGCTTCATGGACAGGGGCAAACACAGGGAGCAGAACAGTCCTGGTGTGTTAGGCTTCCAGGGCGGGCAGAGTGAGCGGTCTTCAGGACGAGGTGGTGCTGCCTGTGTGTGCATGTAGGTGAGTGTGGAAGGTGGGTGAATGCAGCACACGGGAGCTCATGGAAAAGTAGCTTTCTAAGTCTTGGCAAAGAAACAAGCTGACAAGATCTATCTTTATATTTTTAAGAAGAGGGGGCAGGGGGTTCAGCCAAGGTCCATCTGTTTCCCCTCCCCCCACACACAGATTGTCAGCTGGAAGTGAACTCCTAGTGAAAAAGAGGGGAGCCCTGTGCTAGGAGTCCCCATAAACATGTACTGTAATTCTTTGTATATAGAAAAAAAATTACTGTAAAGTAAAGTTTAACTTTACTCTTATGGCCCTTGCCCTGTGTTTTGTTTTATTGTCTGTGGGGAGATGGAGCCTGACAAAGAATTGGTTTGGGGTAAGAGCAGGAGCCAACCCCAGAGATAGGGGACGTGGCAGAGGTGAGCCCTTCCTCCAAGCACTTAATGGGAGTGGCCTCCCTAAGCATCTTTCCCTTCTATTGGGAGTGGCTGGTGTCAGTTACAGTCCCCTGTATAGGAAGTCTCCATCACTCAAGAAGGAAGGGTATTTTGAGGAATTGGTTTTTAAAAAAGAGAAGTGGAACCAAAGTGAGTTTGATCCTGTTCTAAACTCTTCAAAGGCAGGTATTGGGTACTTCAAGGTCTCAGTCCATGCCTTAAGTCAGGAAAGCAAGGGCAAAGGGTGAGTTGGAAGGCGAAGCCCCTACACTTTCCCCTCCCAACACCAGAAAGGGCTGCAATACACTCCTGTTTGAACAGGAAGTATCAGCCCTGTTTACAGTAACACCTGACCCTTCAGAAATATTTGGACCTCCAAAGCCCAGTACTTTGGGGGACTCTTGGGAATTTGCCTCTCTGTCCTAGTCCCAACATCCCTGTTCTTCCACCAAAAGCCTTCAGGGGAAGAGTTGAAAAATAGTCACTACTGGTGAAGGATTAAGTCAGGTAGCAGTCATCTCATTTTACAGATGAAAACCTCAAGTTGAGGATTTAAGTTGCTTTTCTGCACTAGCAGTCAAATTGGATCTGAATCTGGCATAAGACCATCCGTCTTTCAGACCCTTATTGCTTTCCTACCATTAGATCACACTAGTATGTCACTGGAAAGCTCAGGATCCGAGTCAAAGGCCTTACCCACACGTCCAGACATGATGGATGCAGTAGAGGTAGCCTCTGTATTGAGGTAGGAGTACCTGACACTTTTATCTCTGGACACAACTTAAGTGCGTGCTGTGTTCCTCTTGGCACCCAGAAAGAATTTAATTTTGCATGACCCATCCCCTCCCTCACTTTGCTTGCCTCCACGAAAGGAAAGGACTGGGAATGCAGCTCAGTGGTAGAGCCCTTGCCTAACATGCACAAGACCCTGAGTTCAGTTCCCAGTACCTCAGAAGTGGGTGAGGGGTGTTCCAATGCCTCAGTGAAAACCCTGGGCAAAAGTTACTTGGTTTCCCAAGGAAAATAAGAACTGGGAGGACCCAGTCCACACAGCAGGGAAGGGGGCTGAGTGTGATTCACAGTGCATTGATTTTATTTACAGATCAGGAGCCACTTAAATAATCTATAGACACAAGTGCTGTCCAGGGCAGAAGCCTGGGATCCAAATCAGCCCTTAGCCCTCTTATGCCCACAGTCAGCCCAATGTTGCCTCCATTCCATGGGCCAGCACAGGCAGGTGCCACCTCTGCTGCCATGGGGACCAGGGGTAGCTCAGACATTGGACCACCCAAGCCCTTACAAGAGCTGGGTCTAGTGCCTCTAGGGAATTCCTTTTATTCCCCCAGGCCAGGTGAGTGGTGACTCAATGATGACAACAGCTGTAGAAGTAGGGATTTGCCTTCTGGCCCAGATCCACGCCCTTGTCCTCTGCCAAAGAGAAGTGGCAGTTCAGCACCATTCTTGGGGGGGGAATTGGGTAACTCATGAAGAGGGATAGAGGCCTAGAGGAAGTCTCCATAAAGGCTGGGAAAACACACACCTGTCATCACCTGGAAGGCTGCCACACTGACGTAATCCTCTGCCACTTTCTGGAAGAGCTCGTCTGGCAGGGAAAGGATCAGTGAGGGCCTGATGCCAGTATCCCTGGGATCTCCCAATGACCCAGCCCTCTGGGCTCTATCCTGCTTCTGGTAACCCGCCCTGTTCTGTGAGGCCCCAGGATAGCACTCACCCACACTCTGACCTGTCTTGCTGGATGTTTCAAAGAGCTGAGCTTTGATATCTGCAAAGAGAAGTGACTAAGGCTTCATACCTGAGAATTAGGCCAAAAGAAACATGGGAAATGCTAGCAATTCAGGGTGTCTCCTAGACTCCACAGGTTCAAGGAGGGCAAAAAGCCCTCCTAGCACACCTTGCTGTGGCAGCCACGGTAGTTCCGGTTTCTTATAACCCACACAAGCAGCCACCCCACCCCAACCCCCAAGAGCTGAGGAGCAGCTACTGTCTGCATAGTCCTGGACATCGTGGAAGTCCACACGGCGCCGCCGCCGGTCTTCCTCCAGCAGGTCACTCTTGGTGCCACACAGGTAGATTTGACAGCCCTGGAGCAGAACACAAAACCAGGATCACTTCCACAGACAGTCCCAGTCCCTGGTCTTTTGGTGATGTCTGGCCACTTACCTCCTCTAGGCTGCGCAACTCTTTCACCCAGAACTTTGCTCTCTCAAAGCTGCTGCTGTCCGTGAGGTCTTGGTATGGAGCATGCAGGAGACACAAGCACGGATCAAGGACTGTTCTGAGGCCAGCCTGTCACCCAAACCTTGCTTAAGGAACCGCCCAGAACCTGCATACCGTAGCAAACGATTGCAGCCTTAGCACCGCGATAGTAGATTCTGCTCATGGCTTCGTAGCGCTCAGAGCCTGCTGTGTCCTGAAAGACAGAGGAAGGCTCAACCCTGGTCTGAGTTACTGGGCTACTTCCAAAGACTGCAAACTAAGCCTAAGGTCCTCCAAGTCCCCATTTTCTAGATGAGGAAACTGGGGTCTGGAGAAGAAGATGGCCTGTGAGGCCTCCAGGATCAGGACATAGGCCTCCTCAGCAATGGGTTTCCCCAATAGCAAATGCCCACGGGACTTACCCAAATACCCAAAGTCACTGTCCGGTCTCCAACCGACATCACTTTGGCCACGAATGCAGCCCCGATAGTCTGCAATGAAGGGAAAGAGATCAGGGCCGCCGGTACAGGCTGGCTGCCTCCTACTCGTGCCGGGTCGGGAGGGTTGCACTCACGTTCTGATAGGGCCCCACCAGGAAGCGGTCGTGCACGTATCGTTCCACCAAGCTTGTCTTGCCCACGTACTCCTTGCCCAACATCACCACCTTGACGTCCACGCGCTGCCCGCTCATGCTCCCCGGGCAGCCTCACCCACGTAAGGGTCGCTCCGCCCGGCCTCAGACCCCGATCCCAAGCGCCTCGGACCTCGACAGCGCCCCTGAATGGCCCTGACAAATCGGCCCCGGGCGCCGAGTGTCCCTCCAAGACACCCAAGAGCCGTGGCGGCCTGGGAGCGCGCGGGCAGCGCCCTCCAAGGCGCCGCACGCCGCGGTGCAGCTAGTCGCTCGTCACTCCTTGGCCTTCCCGCTCGCTCTCTCGCCTGCCCAAGCGGCTCAGGCTCCACTGCTGCCCAGGTTCCGATTCCGCCCAGATTCACAGCCGAACTTGGGGTCTCCCACAACCCTGATCCAACCCTCAGCAGCGCGTCTCCCGCGGGAGGGGGCGGGAGGGGGCGGGGTCGCCAGATCACATGACACAGGCCGGAAGCGGTGAGACGTGCGGCGGCGCCGGAAGTGCTGCGCGGCGGTACAATCCCTCATGGCGGCAGCTGCGGCGGCTTGGGTGCGGCGCAGTGGTGACTGAGTTGTGAGCCTGGCGGGCGTGCGCCGAGCCCCGGCCCGGCCTCCGCGTGCCCCCCGGGCTCTGCACCCCTGATGCTGCGCGGGTGCTGAGCCCGCCCCGGCCGGGACGATGGTGAAGTATTTCCTGGGCCAGAGCGTGCTCCGAAGTTCCTGGGACCAAGTGTTCGCTGCCTTCTGGCAGCGGTACCCGAATCCCTATAGGTACGTGGCCCAAAGAAAAGCAGACCTCCTTCTCGCCTCGGTATTTGGAGATCAAAGTGTGGGCAGCCCCTCAGTAATGGGACCAGGAAAGACACTCCTCCGAGTCTGACGTGAGGGATCCCCAGAACCGTGGCCGTCCTTAGGGTTCGGAGACCTTACAGGGGAAGCGGCCAGGTCAGGCCTGCAAGATCCTGGAAGGAGACTGGTCCTCGGTGATGATTTACTTGAGGCCCTAGTCTAAGGTTCTCTCTTCTCAGAGTGCTGAGACAAGGAAGAGGCGACGGCACAGTAGTTGGGAGGGAGCTTGGGATTGGAAATCCAGGCGTTTGCCAAACCCAAAGCCAGCCCCGTTGGAAAGCCTAGGAATTCAGGTCAGGGAGGAGGCGAGAGTTGGAATTTGCCCTGAGATAGGTTCAAGGTACTCTTAGTTCTGAACTGCAGTACAGATCACTCTGCAAGATTGCAGGAAGATAAGACAGAGAGGCTCCCAACAGGAACCCTGATAGATGGTCTGGCAGGAGCAGTTTTCTAAGGGTCCGCTTCACTGACACCTGCAGCAAACATGTCTTAACGGAAGACATAGTACACCGGGAGGTGACCCCTGACCAGAAGCTCCTGTCCCGGAGACTCCTGACCAAGACCAACAGGATGCCCCGCTGGGCGGAGCGACTGTTTCCTGCCAACGTTGCTCACTCGGTGTACATCCTGGAGGACTCTGTTGTGGACCCACAAAATCAGACCATGACCACCTTCACCTGGAACATCAACCACGCCCGGCTGATGGTGAGACTATTCTTGGTCCCCCCAAAAGTAGACTGCTCCTCAGGTACATGGCTAGAGTTATGAGGGAGCTTCTGTGGCCTGAGGTATGTCTGGGTTACTCAGGAGCAATGATTACATGGTATACCATGTAGTCATTATCATTATCTTTCTTTCAGCTGGTCAGCCTCTCTGGACCTGTTTTTTGACTCATTCATGAGGGAGAGGGAGGTGCCCATTTTACAGAGTTGTAGGTACTAAACACAAACATTTATGTCGTGTGACATGCATTCAGGTTAGGCCCACAGAAGTAATGCTGAGGGAGGAAGTCAGCAGTTTTACAAGGATGTCTATTAAGCCCAAAAGTGCCTTGGATATGCTTCAGCAGTTGAAGTTCTAAGTCCCTTACCCCACTTTGACTGGAGGCGATTCCATATTTATCTGTCTCATGTAAAGGGATTTCTGCCTGAGATTTGGAGGAATGGAGTTCCACATACCTCTAAAAAGCTTGAAAACCCATGGTTAAAGGAACATTCCAGTGCATCTTCTTACATGTGAATACCCTGCAAACTATGAGAAAATTATTCTTCTCAGCTTATTGTCATGATGCCCATAAGAGGTGGATATTACTCACTTGTGCCAAGACAGAAGTGAGGTTCAGAGAATGGATGTGTCCTACAATGTCACAGATTTGAGTGGCCACCTTCCTCTGCCCAGTGCTATTGAAAGTTATCTCACATGGCTGCATGCAGGCACTTCTTGGTAAATTACCAAAACAGTGATCCATTCATGAGAAGTGTCATTAAGTATTCTTCTGGAAGTAGCAGTCCACTTTCTCCTTTCTGTTATGAAAGCTGTGATGACTATCAGACGTCTGTTTTTATTTGGATTGTCAGAAAACTCAAGAACTGCAGTGGGTGAGTAAAGTCTGAGTAAAAACATCATATATATCTAGATATAAAGGCTCCAAACAGTCCAGGGCCCCAGGATAGAAAGCCCTCTGCTGCTCCCAAGAAACCTGTGCCTTACAGTTTTTAAGGGTCAGGAAAGGGTTTTAGAGGGTAAAATGGTGTTGGGGATGCAATAACAGGAAGGAATGGGTTTTCGTTTCATTGGAAAAGAGGCAGGACTTCAGGTAAGTGTGGTGGCACATGCTTTTAATTCTGTCTGTACAGGAGGTTAAGGTGGGAGGATCACTGGAGCCCAAGTGTTCAGGGCCAACCCAGGCAATATAACAAAGAGACTGGGAATCAAGTCTGTGTGTAGGTTGGTAAAGCCAAAGATGCCCCTAAAATGTGGTTGTCCTCACAGGTGGTGGAGGAACGATGTGTTTACCGTGTGAACTCTGACAACAGTGGCTGGACCGAAATCCGTCGGGAAGCCTGGGTCTCCTCTAGTTTATTTGGTGTCTCTAGAGCTGTCCAGGTAAGGAAAGTTGTGGGGTTTCTAGGGCCTAGGGCTGTTGGCATGGAGGCTGGGTGGGGTCAGTCCTTCCCACTTCAATTTTTTGCCAGGAATTTGGTCTCGCCCGGTTCAAAAGCAATGTGACCAAGACTATGAAGGGTTTTGAATACATCTTGGCCAAGCTGCAAGGTGAGAACTCTGGGCACTGCTTGGGAGGACCTCAACAGGAGAGTCTGGGTCAGGTCCCAGCTTAGCTTGACTTGCACACTGGACCAGTCATTACTCTGCTCTGAGCCTGGGACTTAATCTATGCCAGGTGGTAAATGCCACCTTTCAAAAGGGGTTAGGCCTATACTAGGTGACTGGAATGGTTGGGGATGTGATTAGGCGGGGCCTGTAAGCACCATCTGAAGGTAGCCTCCTGCCCTTTACTCTAGGTGAGGCCCCTTCTAAAACACTTGTTGAGACAGCAAAGGAAGCCAAGGAGAAGGCAAAGGAGACAGCACTGGCAGCTACAGAGAAGGCCAAGGACCTTGCCAGCAAGGCTGCCACCAAGCAGCAGCAACAGCAACAGCAGCAGTTTGTGTAGCCAGCCTGGGCCCCTGCCACTGCCACAGCCCACCAGCCAGCTATAGGCTCCCTCTGCCCCCTCTTTCATTGTACTTTATTATTAAAAATCAACTTCTAGCCCTCTCTGCTGTCTGGGTGGTGGGTTGGGGCAGGTGTTCTGTTCAGCATCTGCAGTACACCAGACACATGTCTGAGCCCAGCCTGCTTATTCTCCCATTGGGCAGCTGATGACAGGCACAAAGAGGTGCAAAGGTGTGGGGACTTGCTCAAGGTCACCGGCAATATGCAGGTGAGGTGTTGATAAACAATAGACTGTAAGCTCCAAGAGGGCAGGATTCTTTGTTTTGTTTTGATGTGTCCCAAATACCTGGAAAAATATCTAGCACATAATAGGCACTCAATAAATATATGTTGAATTCAATCAGCCCCAGCTCTGGAGTCAGAAAGCTTTAGTTTGGATTTTGACTCCATTGTTTCCTGGCTTTGGAACTCAGGCAAATCACATCACTAGGCCTCAGTGCCACCACCCTTAAATCCCAGACAGAACAGCCTCCAGGTTGTGAGGATCAAGTGTACCACTCAGCCTGGTGTTGGCAGCTGCTGATCTTATTTCCTCTTTTCCAGTTGTGGCTGTGACTTCCTCCATTTTTATCAAGCAAGACCATGGACGGGAAATTATGAAAGATGCATTTAATGAAAATACTGTACAGTATATATAGGGCAAAGGCCAGGGGCCTTGTCCAGGAGGCTTCCTGCCCCTACTGGAGCAGCAGAACCAAGTGCTACAAAAATGCCTGGAAAGGCAGCCCAGGCCCAAGCTGCCTGCCCTGCAGGGCTCTGGGTAGTCTAGTTGCCTCCTCCCAACAGGTGGGGACTGCCTGGCAGCCAGTAGCAGGTTACAGGGAGTACCTGTTCCCACACGAGGGTCCTTTTAGTCCATTCCAACTGATGCCTCTGAGCAGCCTTCTTGGCTTGGAGAGGGTTCCTGCCTTGTGGGTTCAGCCCAGTGTGAGCAGAAGGCAGGGCAGTGAGCATCATAGCCAGTCACAGGTGCTGTGCGAGTAGCTGTGCTCCTGGCTGAAGCCCCGCAGCAGCTCGGCCTCATCCCCAAACACCAGGCTCTCCACATCCACCTCCAACTCCTCTGCACAAGGAGGGTTCCAGTCAAAAGCCCTGGCCCACCCAGACTGCCCAGGGCCTCTCAGCTTCAGGACACTCACCTTGGTCAGAGTCTGAGCGCTCAGAGGAGAGGCCTGAAGAGTCCAGGCTGTCAGCTCGCAGCCGCTCGCCTGCTCCTGGCAGCCCCTGGAGCTGCTCCAGCTGCCGCTGCAGGCTCTGCTGCTTGCTACGCAGCTTCTCCTTGAGCCGCCGAGCCCTCAGCTCCTGTTCCTCCAGCTTCTGTAGAGCCGTAGGAGCAGGGGCTGGGGTCAGCTGCCCAGGACTTGAGCTTTACCCCCCTGCCACTTGACAGTGAGATGTGGCCACAATGTGCCTCTGCCTACCCCAGACAGGCTGGCACATAAATCGGGGCCCCAGAGGGTTGCTGAACATCCAGAAAGCAACCCTTTCCTGTACTTTGTCCATGGATGCTCTCGTCTATGGGCATGGCATGGGAGACACCCTAATATCAAACACTTGGGGGCTGGCAAATGCATACTCACTCAAGGAGGCAGCCACCTCCAGGTTACAGTCAATTGCTGCCACATGGCAACAGGCCCAGCACTGCTAGATCTCCCCATTTCTTTAAGAGAAGCTGGAAAGCCAGATTTTTCATGTCAAATGTCCTTTGAAATGTTGCCAACTAATTTAAATTGTTAGAAAACTTCAGACTAAACAAAGGCTACCCATTTATAAATCCTGGTCAGGATCCTCCCAGGGCCCTAAGACTCCAGTATTAACCTCCCCCTCTCATCCCTACCTGAGTTTTGCCAGCTCTAAAGTTCAGAATCTGGAAGTCCAAGGGCACAGCCCTTGGTAGGCAGAAAACTAGATTTCATCACTTTCCAATAAGGGGAGAATAGGCCAAGGAGGAACTGGGACAGGTTATAAAAGGATGAGTAGGAGCTACCCAAAGATGGGGGTGGGGCGACACTAAGGCAGAGGGAGCCTGGCAGGCATGGAAAGTGCAGCTTTTTCTGTGGGGGATTGAGGAGAGACTAGTCCAAAAAAGCAGTATGGTAAAGCCTGGGTTGGAGAGGGTCTTGAGAGTCACAGGAAGTAAGGAACTGAGGCTTTGTCCTGTTGGGATGCCTGTCAAGGTTTTCAGCTGGAGATGGGCCTAGGCACATCTGTGTATGGCCTAGGCACATCTGTGTATGGCCAAGATCATTCTAGGGCAAAGAGGAAGCAGGGAGGCCAGAGAGGAGGCTGGTATATATTAGTCCAGAAGAGACGTAATGAGGCTTCAAGGATGGAATGATTCCCAGGTCCTGCCCATGGACACATCATTCACCAAGCAACTAGGCCAGGCAAGCACCATGGGAAACTAGGACCCATTGGCCAACCAGAGTATTATTCAGCCACAGGGAGGGTACTAACAGGCACTTATGGGACAGTGTGAATAATTCTTAGGTCTGAGAGTTATTTACTGGATGGCACATGGATCTGTATCTGTCCTTGTCACAGTGTCCAGTGCCTACAATAGGGCCTGGCAGAACAGATGCTCAATAAATATCTGTTGAAGAAAAGAATGCAAGTCAGGGGGTCTGGGCCTGGATCTGCCTTTCATCAGCACATAACCTTCTCTTTACCTGTCAAAGGGCCAGGAGGACAGGAAAAATCTGTTTCCAAGGCTGCTTCTAATACTGGCATCCCTGGGGTTGCCTGGGCCTTTGCACCTGCACACCCACTCCTGTCCACCAGGGGGCAGGCAGCTCAACCCAGGCAGTAGCAAAAGCTCTAGGAGGTTCAGTGACTGGCTCCTCTCAATCCTTACACCCTCCTGAATTCTGGAGTGGATGCCTCCCCTGGTGGCATTCAGATAGATGCCCTAGAACAGGAGGCCTTGATGGATGGGAACAGGGGAGAGTGGGAACCAGCCCTCTATAATCTAAGGGACCATTATATATGATTTATCAGAGAATCTTTTCAACAGCAACCCCCTCCCCACCAAAGGAGGAAGCAGAAGTCCAGACACAAGCCAAGTGACTTGTCCAAGGTCTGGAGACACTGGGATCTACGTAGTAATAGCTGTAACAACACCGAACATTTACAGGGTGAATTCACTGAAGCCTCAGAACAACCTTCTGAGCTATTTTTTTTTTTTTTTTTGCTTTTCTTCCCATTTAATAGATTAGAAAACTAAAATCACAGAGAACTGTCCCAAGTCACACAGTTGGACTATGTAGCCCTTTTCCCTAGTTCCCAGGTCTCCCATGCCACACCTGGGGACAACAGGGTGTCCCCCAACACTTACCTGAATGTGTATCCTGGCTCTGCGCAGCAGGTTCAGTGTGGTATATCGGGCACAGTCAGTCCCCAGAGGCATCTGTTGCTTCAGCTGCTCCAAGCACCGCTTCAGCTGGGCCCTCCTGTGGGGGAAGGGGTCTGGAGGGCAGTGCCAGCCCCACCTCACCAGCCAGAGGGATAGTAGGGGTAAGGGAGGGCCAGACAGAGGTGGTTCCTGGGACCTGATGCTGTCAGGGCTGGGGTGGGACGGTGGGACTCACCTACGCTTCTCCAGCTCATTGTGCACAGACCTGTCAATGCCAAGGAGGATGAGGTGAGGGGCTGTCAACTACAGCGCACACCCTTAGCCCAGGGACCCCTGTGGCTCAAAATCTACAAATGTCTGCTTCAATTAGCCCTCCTGTGGGCACCTGTGTCTGATCTTGGGCGCCAGAGCCCCCCAGGTAGGGGTGAGGGGAATCAGAGATACACAGACAAATACCGAGAGGGGCCTACTGAGGTGGTTGTGGGGGTCCAGAGACGGTTCCCCTGCCAGGCAGGCAAGAAAGGTTTCCTGGACAGAGATGACAACTGAACCGAGCACAAAATAGAAGTTTCCCAGAGTGGACAATGGAGGGAAAGGCATTCAAACTGAAGGGAACAGCATATGCAACGTTTTGAAGCATGTGGAGGAGAGGGAGTGGTTTGATTTGCTGTGTGGAGTGTAGGTGTGAGTGGAAACAGGACCCAGAACTGTCTATTCACAGTTCCTGTCACATCAGAGGTGCTGAAGAAGTAGCCCTTGAATTAACAAAAAGGTGTATGTTTGGGGAGGGACAGATGGCAGGAAGGGTTTGAATGCTTCCCAGTGCAGGGTACCTAGCCCATAAGATGCAAACAAGGAGGAAATGAGCAGAGGAAGGGCTAAAGGACAGCGTCCATCCACTCTCCCTACACCACCACCCTCACCTGCACCCTCCTTACCGCCCACTGTCCAGAGCGCCAGGACCTTGCGGGTGTCGCTTCCTCCTCCTATGGATGGGGCCAGGACTGCGATGTGGGAACAGGGATGCGTAGCCATGCTCTGCCTCTGCCAGAGAGAGGCAGAGCCCGCCCGTGTCAGACTAGGACTGGGCCTGGTCCCTGACACACCAGGGTCAAGGAAGGGTTTCTGGCACTAGGACCATTTCTCCAACTCCTTCCTTCCCCCCGAACTCCTCTCGAGTTGAGGGTGGATCACTGCCTAGTTGCCCTGCATCGTTCAAGTTGTGAACCAAGGCGTCCAGGCCCATGTCAGTGAGGTCGCCTCCAGGAATCTAGCCCAGAGTTTTTCCTCACCTCTCTCGCGGCGCTCCAGGAACTCGGCCGCCTGCAGCAGGACCTGGATGTTGCTGGCCACGGGCTCCATGTAGGCGACAGCTGGTGTCGGGAGGGCCTAGGGTGCTGGCCAGAACTGCAGCAGCACCACTTTTGTTACAATGTAACTGACACAGGGCAACAAACACAGGAGCTCGCCCCCGCCCCCAGGATGCCCCGCCCTTGGGAACGCCCAGCCATCGGCCCCACCCCTTCGGAAAACCCTCTGCGGAAACCCGCCCCCACCCCACCCCCCGCGCCCACAAGTGGCCTGGGGCGCTCGCGGGGCAGATGCCGAAGCCGCCTCTAGGCCTGGCCCGTGGGTGAACCCTTGGGCTGGGGTGCTGAGTCTTGTTCTCTTATCGCAGCGACCCCGCTGGTTCCTTGGCTTTTGGAGGCCTGTGACCAGCCCCGTGCAGGTAGAGAGCCCTCACACACAGAACGGCGCTGTAGGGGCCAATCGGTCCCCAGGAGGCCCCGGGCTCTGTCGCTGCACGTGGGCGCTGCGGGGCTGGGCCAGCCAGGAGCCGCTGGCCCATTCGCTTGTTTCTGGCCTAGGCTCGCTGTCGTCATCTTCTGGGTGGGACTAGGGAGCCTCTGAGGCACGATTGGCTGTCACGCGGCCCTGCCCTCTCCCGCTGCTGGTCAACCCGTTCGGGCGGGAAAAGAAGCAGGTTTCAAATTTGAAAACCCAGGCGATGGGGGCGGGGTTGAGCGGGAACGAGGCCGCGATGCGCAGGCGCTGTCTGAGGCGGGGCTCCAACGCTGGGTTAAGTGTTCCTACGCCTTCCTGCAGTCTGGACCCCAAGGTTCTGGGCGGGGCTTCAACCTCCTATCGTGTCGAATGGGAATAATCTTCCGCTCCCCCACTTCGACTAAAGGGATGTTGCCACGAAAAGTCAGTAGGATGAAAGCTTCCCAAGCCAGGCCGTATCCTGGAAACATGCCATTGGCTTTTTTAGGGAACCCTTGGTTCTGGAGTGGACAGAATGTGTCTCCTCTCCTGTCACTGCTGACTCAATTGTGTGTGACCCTGGGGTCCAGCGACAGCGTTGTGAAAGGATCAAAGCCAATGCCTATACAGTCCAGGTAGGAAGCGGCCACTCCTCTCCAAGTCCAGGACCAGTACAACCACAGACTTCTTCCTCTCTCTTGCCTTTCTCAGAGTCCATGAGCCCCCTTTTTAAACACCCTTCGGTGTGGGGATTGAACCCAGAGTCTGAACCCAGAGTCTGGCGCAAGCACTCTATCATTGAACTACATTCCCATCCATTTTTAAATTTTATTTTGAGACAGGACCTTGCTAAATTGCCAAGGCTGGCCTCAAATTTGCAATACTCCTGCCTCAGCCTCCCGAGTAGCTAGGATTACAGGCTGAATACAGGCGTGCGCAGCCGCAGGGCTCATGAACCCTTCTGGAACGTGACACTTTTAACCTTCCGGGGTTGCTGCTGTGCCTCCTAGGCGCCACACCAGCTCAGGTGTATCCACACCTTTTACGCGACAGGAAGATGAGAGCAGCTCTAAACAGGGTGGGGATTACTGCCAGGCATGAGCAAACCGGAAATAAAGAAGGGGGAGAATAGTTTCTCCAAAAAGACATATCCCTAGGTAAACACAGGCACCTATGAGTCAAGCCTCAGTTCCTTGGAGGTTCTCCAAGAGTCACTGCCATAGGAATCGCCAATTGCTCAAGCCAAGAACTGCTGCCAGGGACCATCCATCTACCCACCCACCGCCCATTCACTTCCAAATATTTGCTGAGTGGTTAAAGGACACCAGGCACTGTCCTGGTGGCACAGTGGTTGGAAGAACACAATCGTGGGCTTTTGTAGAGCTCACAGGCTTGACCAACAAAGACTTTGACTTACACACAAAGATAGAGTTCCAACTTCAGCAGGTCTTCTCAGGAAAACACAATGCTGGGGGCACACCTAAGGAGCATTTTGACCTAATCAAGGAGGTGAGAGAAGGTTTTCCTGGTGCAATGAAAGAATAGGTGTTATCAGTGTACAGGAGGGATGTAAGAAGATACCAGACCAAAGAACAACATGTGCAAAAGTCCCTGAGGCTCAAAGGAATGTGGCAGTTTGCAGACTGAAACAAGGCCAGTGTGGCTACACAGAGCAAAGAATGTGGTGCAGGTCAACACTTGGAGAGGCTGACTGGGCCCAGAGAGGGTTACTATGTTCCTTAAACCCCTGTCTGCAATCAGACATGTCTGAAGAAAGCAGTCACAAGTTTTGTGAATGAGTTACCAATTTTATTTCACTAAAGACAGCATCCACACTTGCAGTTACAAAACTTCTAGTCAGACATTTGGCACCCAGGGGGCCCCACCTTGAAGTCTGGGCAGGATTGGGGCAAGAAGGTTCCCAGAGGAAAGTTCCCAGCATACAGAAGGAATAAAGCAAGGGAAACAAGGTAGGGGCTGCAAAGGGATACGTTAAGGAGTTTTGGCCTTCATTCTAGAAGCCCTGGGGAAGAGTTTAGTTAGGGAACAGCATGCAAGCTGAGGTCAGCCTAGCCTCAGGCCTCCCATGAGTATGAGTCAAGGGCAGCCTTGACTTATCTTCTGGGGAAAATGACAGGTGCAGGGATGGGGCTTGGACCAACTGATCTCCTGCCCTAAGCCCTCCCATGCCCTTCTGGTCCACTTTGAGAAAATGTTAGAGCCAATGCCTGGACCTGGGACCAACAGAGGAGGCCCATACCCTTGCCCCTCAGCAGAGACCAGTCCTTGAACCTCTGTCCTAGGTCCCCAGGGTCGTGCACTACCTATGGGGCTCAATAATCTGCAGGAACACTGTACACCTGGGCCCCCTGCCCTATGCCTTCCCACCTACAGCCTTGCCTGCCTGTCATAGTTAACACCACTGGGTTGCCTGGGAGGGAAGAAGGGACCCCCCTGCTCTTGCCCCAATCAGGTCCCCCTGAAGAGGGCAGCCTGCCCCACTCTTACCATCCTCTCCCACTCTTACCAACAGGATTCAGGAGACTTGTCCTGCTGTCCCACCAGAACCTCCAACCAAGAGTAGCTGGGGGCCCTGCCTAATCTCCTCCCTGAGCTGCTGACCCCAGTCTCTCCTACATTACTCATCCTCTCCTCTTCTTAAACAGCAGTATTCTTTCATCTTGGAGCTACCCAGGTTATGCCCCTGTTGAAAGCCAGGTAATGGCTCCCCATCACCCTCAGGACAAAGTTCAAGCTGGACAGAACTACTTCCTTGCCCATCTCCCTGCCTCTGCCAACTGGGCTCAAAAGTTACTTCTATAAAGTTCCCAGGCCTCCCTCTTTCTGTACATTCTCTTAAACAGTAGTGGTTGCTGGGCACGGTGGCACATACCTCCCAGCTACTCAGAGGCTAAGACAGGTGGATCCCAAGTTCAAGGTTGGTCTGGGCAATTTAGCAATCTCAAAATAAAAGCTTTGAATGCAGCTCAGTGGTAGAGTGCTTGCTTAGCAGGCGCGAGGCTCTGGATGTGATCCCCAGCACCACACACACACACAAAATGAATAAATAAAAAGAAGAGGCCTTAACACAGTTTCTCAGTGCTTTGGAATATCAATACCAGAATTATAATCTACCAATATTATACCATCTTGCAATATGGCAGTAGATGTATTCTGAAATCAGTGTCAAAAAGTGCTGGCACATTACAGGGCCCCCTCAGTCATTAAGTGAGTCCAATCCATCATCATGTTTTCTAATTCAAATGTCTCCTGAAGTGAGGCCACTCCAGTTTGCAGGCCTCTGTTCACATGTTTCAGGTTCCAAAAGCAGGAGTGGTCTTAGCAACACATGGTTTCCCTCAAGCATATGGTCAGAGCTAAGAGATAACATCATCTCTTGCTGTAAGCATCTTTCAAGGTGTTATTGTAATACTGAATTTCCCTTATTTCTTAATCCATCTCCTTTACCCTCAGCTTCTATTCCTCCTCTTCATTTGTACCCACACTTTTCCACCTTTAGAAGGGACATTAGATCAGCCACTCTGCTGGCCCAGGTTGCCTGTAATAATGCTCATCTAGCAAGTACCTCCTCCTCAGTCCATCCTGTTGGAATAGGGTAAAGTCACTCAGCTTCACAGCGAGCAGTCTGTCTCCATTATGAGACAACACATGCACTCACTATTGACCCAATTTTGGCAGATGGGGTGAAGACCCAACCATCAGGCCCTCAGAAATTATGACATAAAGGGTTAAAGACATGCAATCTTTTCCTTAGGCATCATCACTACTTTCGGTACATGCAGTTGCAACCCTGATCCCCTATCAGTTAAGACAAAAGAAGTTGAGGCAATGTGGGGGAAAAAGAAAAAAAAAGTACCATCATCAAGCATCGTTTCCCACTTTCTCTTTCCTAGATTCTCCAGAAAAGCAGAAGAATCCATCAGGGACCCGCCTGAACCCTCTAATGTTGAGTATGAGCACACACTCATGAAGGCATGTAACCAATCCTTCAGGCCTTTGGCTCCCCTTATTTTAGTCCACAAATGTTTCCATCCTCTATTCCAGTTCTTCATCAAACCATTATTTTGAGGATACTTCTGTGCCCATGGTTGGACATCATGGGCTGCAGAATATGTTCCATGGTCTGAAGAAACATGACCTGTCAGGTTAAATAGGTGCTGTATCTTCCATTAACCTTTAACACTGGACCTTTAACACTGGCATCTTCCAGGAGTAGGCTAAGTGTGGTGCAGAGGGACTGTCTACTCTTGTCAGAATCTCTGGGGCTGTAAGGCATTAGTTTGACTTACCAGAGATGTGCAGGGTCTTCCCCCCACAACCATCTGCAAGTGTCTGCCTCTCTTATTGGCAGACAAAACAGTTCTTATTGACATTCTGTGCTTCAGAGGGTGCAAGAAGAACATGCCTGGATAGATACAGCCCCTGTCTACGTTGCTATAGCACCCCCACCATGTCTTCTCCTTTGATGGGCCTTTAGGTGAGTTCCCTGAAATATCCACTACCTGATTCTGAACACCTTCCTGGAAGGAGGTTCTTCTGTGGCATTAGCAAGACCTCCTTTGAGATTCCTGTATCGATTTCCATAGAACCAATTTCCTATAGAGCCAATGCACCATTCAGGCATCCCATCAATAGACGGTTTTTCCACTGCCCATGAGTGGGTGGAAATCCAGACATGGGGCAAGCAGCTTGCAATTATGCCTACCAGGTTTGTTTGTTTGTTTGTTTGTTTGTTTGTTTGTTTGTTTTTATCAGAGTGGCAGCCTTCCAGATAAAAAGTTGTCCTCTCTCCCTGAAATAGCCATCTATAAACCAAGCAGTTCTTTGTTGTTCAATAAGAGCTGTTCATAGGGCACTTCCCAAGCAGACCAAGTGATCACAAAATCCAGAAGTTTCTCAGGTGATTCCAAAGTCAGTCCCAGGGGAAAAGAGCTCAGGTCTACCTCCTTGCACACCCCCAGTGGCATCTTCCTGTATAAACTGTTTCCATTATATCATGGACTCATTCAGGCCTGTCTTCATCTGAGCATTTTCCAACATCATCTGAGCCATAAGTCTTTCAGGTTTCAAGGTTATTTTGTTTTTAAATCATACTAGCAATCTCAAAATCACTTTGTCTCTCAAATGGCAATGTTCTGTTCTTAAATCCCATAAATTGCCACTAGGTGACACTCATAGGCTTTTACCTGTGCTCCACACAGGGCTTTTTATATATATATATATATATAATGGGGATTATATATATATATATATATATGATAATGTATATATATATATAATGGGGATTTTATATATATATATAATGGGGATAAATATATATATATACATATATATATATATATAATGGGGATTTAACCCAGGGTGCTGTAGGGTGCTGTACCACTGAGCTATATCCCCAGCCCTTTTTTTTGTTTGTTGTTTGCTTTTTTGGTACTGGGGATTGAACCCAGGGACACTCCATCACTGAGCCACATCCCCAGCCCTATTTTGTATTTTATTTAGAGACAGGGTCTCACTGAGTTGCTTAGTGCCTCACTAAATTGCTGAGGCTGGTTTTGAACTCGCGATCCTCCTGTCTCAGCCTCCCAAGTGCTGGGATTACAGGTGTGCGCCACTGCGCCGGCTTCCCCAGCCCTTTTTAAAGTATATAGCCACCATGCCCAGCTTAAAGTATTTTATTTACAGACAGGTCTCACTAATTTGCTTAGGGTCTTACTAAATTGCTGAGGCTAGCCTCTTGTGATCCTCCTGCCTCAGTCTCTGGAGCTGCTGGAATTCGGGTGTGCACCACCATGCCTGGCTTTCGTGGGATTTTTTTTTCTCCAGTTACTGGGGATTAAACCCAGGGTTTATTTCATACTAATCAGGCACTCTGCCACTGAGCTAATCTAATCCCCAGCCTCACACAGGGCTCTTAAAAAGCAAATTAATGACCTGCTTGGTTTTGGTCCATCTTTCTGGCTTCTGTCCAGTGTGTCTGATCAATGTTGGCAGATAGGCAGGTTTATATACCTTCTATTTGGGCTAGATAGGGGAAATTTCTCCCAGGTCAACCCATATCTGTCTCCATAATACCTTCAGGTAAAAGAGATGTAACCACTGTACATAGTCTGTCAGATCTTCCAGTTTCCATTCCATCAAATATTGAATTCCTATATTCTCCGTCTCTCACTCCCATTAGGACTTCATAGACAGGTTATGGAATCAGGAGTATGCAGGAGTCCATATCAAGGAATTCCTGAAAAGTCTCTTTTGCAGTTCCTTCTTCTCATGTCCATATGGCCTTGGGTCTACAGAGGGGGTGGTTTTTGTTGTTGTTGTTGTTGTCACTATTATTATTTTGGTACCAGGGATTGAACTCAGGGTGACTTAACCACTGAGCCACATCCCCAACCTTTTTTTGTATTTTATTTAGATACAGGGTCTCGCTGAGTTGCTTAGGGCCCCACTAAGTTCTTGAGGCTAACTTTGAATTCGAGATCCTTCTGCCTCAGCCTCCCAAACCACTGGATTGTAGGTGTGCATCACCAGTGGTGGTCATTATCTTAATGAGATTATGGGGCCAGTGCTCAAGGTGACTTCAGATTAACTTTCACCAAGCTTTTAGAGTTTTTAATTTGCCTCCAAGCTTTTAATTCCTCCAAAATAGGGGGAACAAAGCAGACTTGTTTAGGGCCCTTCAATCAGTCCTCTCATCAGTCCACCTAACTTCCAGGAGTGCTTGTCCTGAATCTCGGTTTTGAGACCGTCAGCATCCACTCTATCCACCCATTTCTTTTTTTTTTTTTTTTTTCCCCCGGAACCAGGGATTGAACTCAGGGACACTCGGCCACTGAGCCACATCCTCAGCCCTATTTTTTTGTATTTTATTTAGAGACAGGATCTCACTGAGTTGCTTAGGGCCTTGCTAAGTTGCTGAGGCTGGCTTTGAACTCGCAATCCTCCTGCCTCAGCCTCCCAAATCGCTTGTATTACAGGCGTGTGCCACCACGCCCGGATTTATCCATCCATTTCTTAAGAGCCATTTCAAGATGTCTGCACTGCTGGCTGGGTCCCTTGACTGCTCCCTTGTCTTCCCTTGTTCTCCTGTGAATAATTCTAATCATCTATACTGTATGATGTTTCAGCATCATTTTCCCCTTTGATAGTGGCTGTTTTGGTTTGGATAGGTGGTGTCCCCCAAAAACATGTGTGAGACAAAGCAAGAATTTAAATGATGAGATTATGAGCAGTCTGACCTAATCAGTAGATCATTGCACTCATATGGATTAACTGGGTGGCAAGGATAGACAGGTAGGGTGTGGTTGGAGGAATTAGGTCATTGGGGGTATGCCTTTGAGGTTTATATTTTGTCCCTGGTGAGCAGAGCTCTCTCTGCTTCCTGGATACCATGTCCTGAGCTGCTGTCCTCCACCATGCCCTTTCCCTGTGATGATCTGCCTCACCTCTGGCCCAGAGCTGAGTCTTGCCAACCATGGACTGAACCTCTGGAACCGTGAGCTAAAATAAACTTTTCCTCTTCTACTTCACCTTTTGTCATGTCTTTTGGTCACAGTGACACAAAGTGGACTAAAACAGTGGCCTTAAGATAACAAGCTTAGCCAGGCGTGGTGGCGCAGGCCTGTAATCCAAGCGACTCGGGAGGCTGAGTCAGGAGGATCACGAGTTCAAAGCCAGCCTCAGCAACTTAGCGAGGCCTTAAGCAACTCAGTAAGACCCTGTCTCTAAATAAAAATACAAAATAGGGCTGGGGATGTGGCTCAGTGGCCAAGTGCCCCTGAATTCAATCCCCGGTTCAAAAAAAAAAAAGATAAGAAGCTGTAGCTGGGCATGGAGGCACACACCTGTAATACCAGTAACTCAGGAGGTTGAGGCAAAAGGATTGCAAGTTTGAGGCCAGCCTCAGCAATCTAGCAGAATCCTAACCAACTTGTCTCAAAAATAAAAATGACTGGGGATGTGGCTCAGTGGTAAAGCACCTACGAGTTAAATCCCTAGTACCAAATAAGTAAATAAATAATAAACAGAATAGTAGCTGTGGCTCAGAACAGCCATAATCCAATCTTGGGCCAATCTCAGGCCCTAACATACTCTTGCTTTTATTTTAGTTTCTACAGATAACAGGATGATATATTTAACTTGTTTCTTTTACTATGCATTTCCTTATGAATCTAGTGAACTTACTACTTGGGAATTGGATCCATCATTTATAAAATGCACTAACTTTTGCCTTCAGTGACTAATGATGGCATAGCTACAGTCCCAAGCCAAGTGAACCCACGGCCCCCGAGAAGCCAAGGTTCATCCTACTGCACCCTGTCATCCAATTCCTACAGGCAGAAGATGACTCACCTGTGTGTCTGCCTTTCATATTCAAAGCAAGGAATCCAGAGCTTGAACCCCTAACCACCCAGTTTTCTTCCACTCTGTTGCCTGCCCTAATCACCTAGGGCCAGAGACCAGAAAACTAGGAACCCCACCCCAACAGCCCACTGACTGTCAAGCGAGGCAATCCTAAGCCCGCCCACCCTACCCCACCAGTTCCTTCCTGAGAAAACCACAGAAAAATCTCTCGCCCACACTTCCCTCCTCCTGCCCTCTGGCCAATCCTGGGGCTGCTGCACACTGGCTGTGTTGGCATGCCACAGTGAACTGAGTAACAACTTCCTCATTATGGTCATTTTTATGTCTGGTGTCTCAGCACACCTGATGGAAACAAATCCTGGGAACCCTTAGAGCCACTGGCTCTGCGAGCAGAGTGGTTTGGCTCCAGATGGAGGTGATGTAGCCTCAAGCTGCTCTTGGCCAACTGGGCTGTAATGGACCCCACAGGTAGCAGCCATAACCTGGGAAGGCACCACTGACTGTCACAGTCCCTGACTCTTGATGGCTACTGTACTGTGTCATTGTCACCATGTGTTGCTATGGATTCCCAACCTAGAGAGTACAGCTTGAAAATCTGAGCCACCCCCACCCTGGAACTGCTATATAATAAAACAGTGTCAGCCAGGTGCGGTGGCGCACGCCTGTAATCCAAGCGACTTGGGAGGCTGAGTCAGGAGGATCGCGAGTTCAAAGCCAGCCTCAGCAACTTAGTGAGGCCCTAAGCAACTCAGTGAGACCTTGTCTCTAAATAAAATACAAAATAGGGCTGGGGATGTGGCTCAGTGGCCGAGTGTCCCTGAGTTCAATCCCTGGTTAAAAAAAAAAAAAAAAAAAAAAAAAACAGTGTCGAGGGTCTGGGACTGAGCACCTGGAGCCTCCACCTCTTCCTGCACATTGGTAGAGCAGCAAGGGCCAGGACAGAGCCCCTGGGAATGTATAGGTGATTATCTACATCAGTTCCTTTTCTCTCCCTCTCTCACCCTCTACCGCACCCCCCTTTCTCTGTCTCTCTCTTTTGCTACAGGGGATTGAACCCAGGGGTGCTTAACCACTAAGCCGCATCCCCAGCCCTTTTCTTATATTTTATTTAGAGACAGGGTCTCTCTGAGTTGCTTAGGGCCTTGCTAAATTGCTGAGGCTGGCCTTAGACTCGTGATCCTCCTGCTTCAGCCTCCCCAGCCACTGGTATTACAGACATCTGCTACCCCACCCAGCTACATCAGTTTCTTGAAAAGGTCCTTCTGAAAGGGACAAGGAGTAACTGCCCTCCTAGGGCCATGGATGAGTCTAATCTACTGATCAGGCAGCACCAACAAGCAGTAGGACCAACAGAGTCATTTATATGAAAGTGTCTAGTGTCTGAGACATTACAGCTCCAGGGGCACCTGATAAACCACTTCCCCTTTTTCTTCTATTCTTGCTGAGTCAAAAATTTCAGTTTGCTTGTAATCCCAGCCCCTCAGGAGGGTGAGGCAGGAAGACAGCAAGTTCAAGGTCAGCCTCAGGAATTTAGCAAGGCCCGAAACAACTTCTGCAAGATCTTGTACAAAAATAAAAAAAAAATAATAAGGGCTGGGGATGTAGCTCAGTGGTAGAGCATCCTTGGGTTAAATTCCTAGTTTGAAAAACAAAATTCAGCCTGTTCTATGGAGTTTGGCAGTGCTCCAACCAAACAGCTGCTCACGTCACAAGCTGTTCTTGAGGTTAATGTGAAGGCATCATTTTAAGGGGAATCTGGCCCTTGGCAAATGTAGTTGTTCAGGTTGCAAACTTCTTTGCTGATGTCTTTACTATTACTGCAGTTTGTTTCCTGCACCAGTCAGGAGTAAGAGGCCTCACCTCTGAGACCAGGGGCTCAATGTTTAATAAAAAGGAGAAAAGGAAAGAAACATCTAGTATGTGGTTGTCCTCAACCCTCTGAGAGTATGGTCAATCAGTGAGCACAGCCCCGGCCTGAGAAAGAAGTGATTATTGAGGTTCAGATCTCCCAGGAGTAAAGGGTTTGGCTCCATTGCCCACTAAATCACCAAGACCTGCCAGGCTGGGAGCTGAGGTGAGTGGTATTTAGAATGGTCCTGGGGGAGAAAGAGGATGAGAACAAGGCTGGTTCTGAGACAGCGTTGGGGACTGAAGAGTCAGCCTTCTATATGTGTGGGCTGTGTGTCCACAGGGCAACTAATCCAGACCCAAAACAGGAAAAAAAAAAACCTGTAGCAGGGTGTGGTGGCACAGGCCTGTAAGTCCCAGTTACTCAGGAGACGAGCGAGAGGATCACTTGAACCCTGGAGTTCCAGACCATCCTGGGCAACATAGTGAGACCCAATCTCAAAGAAAACACAAAGGTACCTGTACTAAATATGAAAAAAAAAAATGTTTTTCTGGTCACCTTTCCCTAAGCAATACACTATAACAACTACTTATATAGCACTTCCATTGTATTTAGTTTTGGTTTTTGTTTGGTTAAAATATACATATATAAATATATATATATTTTTTATATATACCACTGCTCTTCAGGGTAATGTAGATATATAGATATATATTTGCATATATGTATGTGTGTATATATATATATATATATATTTTTTTTTTTTTAATAGGGTCTTGCTAAGTTGCTTAGGGCCTTGCTAAAGTTGCTGAGACTGGCCTTGAACTCCTGCCTCAGCCTCTGGAGCTGCAGGGGTTATAGGTGTGTGCCACCTTCTTCTTTATCATTCGTTTCCGATTGTGTTTTTTGTTTGTTTGTTTTGGCAGTACTGGGGATGGAACCAGGGCCTCACACATGCCAGGCAAGCTCTCTTCAGGGTGCTACTAAGGTTGTAGTGTCACAGCTTGGCACTGTGGGGGAAACTGCATATCATACATACCCATCTGTAAACCAGACTCAATTTTTTTTCTTTCTCAGTCACAACTCTCATTGGGATGTAGGTATGGATTGCAGGAGACAATGCACTGAAGCAGGAGTTGGTAGGGAGAGAACCTGAGACATCTCCTTGTACCTGTAGGAGCCTGGTCTCTAATCTCTCGTGGCTATGTGCACCTGACTCTGTGAATGAGGAAAGCAATACCCAGTTTGTCACAGAAAATTCAGGCTGTACAGTCACTTGAGGTCCCATGGGTAGTCTTCTGATTCTACGCAGGTCCAGTATCAAGTCAGAAACTGTTGCTAAAAAAAAGAGTAAGAAAAAAAATGATTATACACAAAAAATGGGATAGATTTGATTCAAAATCCTCTGGAACTGAGCTGTGATTTTCCTCTTGGGTTTTCCAAAGTTGCAGACAGTGTCCCTGTCTGCCACAGACAGTTCCAGTATCAGTGGGTCAGCTGGACCACAAGGTCCAGGGGTAGAATAGCTCACTTACACTGCTGCAGTCTTTTTCTCTGGTTTCCACTCCAAACTGATAGGTCTATAGGTGACTCTTGGGTTTCCAAATAATCACACTCAAATGTGGCATATGTTACCTCCCAAATCCCAAAAGACTCACCCAAACATTGGGCCTTGTATTTTGTTATAGACTGTGTGAATGTAATTAGTTGTCTTTTACCTAGTAGAGGATATTTTGACCATCTGTACCAGCAGGCCCCCAAAGAACAGGGTGGTGGACTCCTGAAATTTTATGAAGTTTGTCATTTACAATATAGTTTGCATATGTCTTAACACATCCAAAGAATTCCTACTTACTGACTGTTCCTCATCAGATCAGTTAGTACAATGTCAATGTAGAAGATTTGATGATGTTTTATGGAATGTCAAAGACTGTCAAGATCTCTATATATATGGCAGACAGCAGGAGAGTTGACATAGCTTGGAGGTGAAACTGACGGTGTGCTGTTGGTCCTACCAGGTTTAAAAAAAAAACAGACAGCCTCTGGTGGATCTTACCAATGGGTATGAGGAAAACTACAATGGCCAGATCAACGGCTACATGCCAAGAGTCAGGGGCTTTGTTGATTTGCACAGCAAAGAGACTGTCTCTGGAGCAGCACTGAGTACATCTGCAGAACAAGTCAACACTGGGTTCAGCTTATGATAGCCTGAGTTCTGTCTGACTGCTGCACCGTCTAAGCAGGTGAATTAAATGGAGATGTGACAGATATTACCATCCTTTTTAAAAAGTCTACCATGATGTCATTAATCTCTGCAGTTCCTTCTGATGCAATATTCCTTCTGTTCTATTTTGGTCTGGAGTGAGTGTGGCTTGGAGCTTGCATTTAGTCTTTTCTACCAAAGGGGCCAGAGAACGTATGTGAGCATTCTTCCAGTTGCCGAGTATGTCTGTTGCCATTATGCATTTAAGGATTGAAGGGCTAGAGATGTAGCTCAGTGGTATAGCACTTGCTTAACATGTGTGAGGCCTTAGGTTCAATTCCCAGTGCCACACACACAAAAAAATTGAAGAACTATCAATTGACCTTTAACAGGGGTACCAAGAAAATTCAGTGGGAAAAGAAAAGTCTTTCTGCTGGGTACAGTGGTGTGCACCTTGTATCAGCTACTTGGGAGACTGAGATGGGAGAATCTCTTGAGCCCAGAAATTCAAAATCAGTCAGGGCAACATAGCGAGACCCCCCATCTCAAAACCAAAAAGAATAGTCTTTCCAACAAATGGTGCTGGCACAGTTGGATATACACAAAAGAATGAAAGCATCCATGCACAGTGGCACACACCTGTAATTCCTGTGACTCAAGGGGCTGAGGCAGGAAGATTACAAATTCAGGGTCAAACTGGGCTATTTACCACATCCTGTCTCAAAAAGAAAAAAAAAATAGAGCTGTGGATATAACTCATTGGTAAAGCACCTCGACTCCTATGTTCAATCCCTAGTATCAAAAAAAAGAAAAGAAAAAAAGAAAGCTGGACCCCTTCCTCACATCATACATAAAAAATTAACTGTTGCACCCAGTGGGACCAAACTCTCAGGTCTGGCAAGAGGCGAAGGGGGATAGGAAAATAAAGATTCACAGACACAGATCTTGAAGATTAAGCTGGGATCAGGTGGAGCTCTGTTCTCTGATGGATCTAAAGAGTTTTGCTAGCAATCTTTATTTGTATATGTCTCATTACCAGGTTGAAGACTATGCAACCATTATTCTTTGTATTCAGAAGGTTACAGAAACTAGAACACCTATGTAACTTTTCCACAGTTGCAATCCACAGCTGCAAAGTGCAATGTTAGGAGTTCTCAAGAAAGTCCATTGTTTAAAGTTATTGTAAACCAGGCAGAACCCACAGGAACTGGAGAAGCAGAGCTGGTGAAATATTGTGGTTGTCTAGCATAAGAATTCCTTCCTGGGCTGGGGATATAGCTCAGTTGGTAAAGTGCTTGCCTTGCAAGCACAAGGCCCTGGGTTCAGTTCCCAGCACCGCATTCCTTTCCTGGAGCTATGTGCCTGAGATAAAGGTCAGAGCGGATAGGACTCTTGCACAGAGCCCCCTCATGCAGGGCAATGCCACAGCAGCTAAGCTTCCTGTGCCCTTGCACAGAAACATTTCCAGGCACCAGGCATATCACAGCCATGAGGTTATCAGTCCCCCAATCTCAGTCACTGCTTGTCCCATCCTCTGTCACCGCTCTTCACAATTAACTTAAAATGGACCATATGCCTAAGTGAAAGAGCTGACACTAAAACAATTATAGGGGTAAGGTTTTGAGACCCTGTGTTAAGCAAAACATTCTTAGATACCAAAAAAAAATTGATAAAATGGACTTCATCAAATTAAAATGTTTTTATTCATTCTTCTTAGATATACATGACCTTAGAGTATATTTTGACATTTCTGGGGGGGCAGGGTACCAGAGGATTGAACTCAGGGGCACTCAACACTGAGCCACATCCCCAGAACTATTTTGTATTTTATTTAGAGACAGGGTCTCACTGAGTTGCTCAGGGCCTCGCTAAATTGCTGAGGTTGGCTTTGATCTCAAAATCCTCATGTCTCAGCCTCCCAAACCACTGGGATTACAGGTGTGTGCCTGGCTCAGTGTACTTTTTTTTTAAGTTGTCAATGGACCTTTATTTCAATTATTTATTTATATGTGGTGCTGAGAATCAAACCTAGTGCCTCACACATGCCAGGCAAGCACTCTACCACTGAGCCCCAGCCCCTCAGTGTATTTTTAATTTGCATTTCTCTAATTGCTAAAGACGTTGAACATTTTTTCATATATTTGTTAACCATTCATATTTCCTCTGTGAAGCTTCTGTTCATTTCCTTTGCTCATTAATTTATTGGGTTGTTTTTTTGGTTTGTATTTTTTTTTTTTTTTTTTTGGTGTTAGGTTTTTGAGTTCTTTATATATCCTGGAGATTAATGCTCTATCTGATGTGCAGTTGGCAAAGATTTTCTCCCATTCTGTAGGCTCTCTCTTTGTATTCTTGTTTCCTTTGGTGTAAAGAAGCTTTTTAGTTTGAATCCATTCCATTTATTGATTCTTGACTTCACTTCTTGCATTTTAGGAAGTCAGTTCTTAAGCCAACATATTGGAGAGTTGGGCCTACATTTTCTTCTAGTAGGTGCAGGGTCTCTGGTCTAATGCCTGGACCCTTGATCCATTTTCAGTTAAGTTTCATGCAGGGTGAGAGATAGAGGTCTGATTTCATTTCACTGCATATGGATTTCCAGTTTTCCCAGCACCATTTATTGAGGAGGCTATCTTTTATTCAACGTATGTTTATGGCACCTTTGTCTAGTATGAGATAGCTGTATTTATGTGGATTTGTCTCTGTGTCTTCTATTCTGTTCCATTGGTCTTCATATCTGTTTTGGTGCCAATACCAAGCTGCTTTGGTTACTATACCTCCGTAGTATAATTTAAGATCTGGTGGCGCATGCCTGTAATCCAAGCGACTTGGGAGGCTGAGTCAGGAGGATCGTGAGTTCAAAGCCAACCTCAGCAACTTAGCGAGGCCCTAAGCAACTCGGTGAGACCCTGTCTCCAAATAAAATACAAAATAGGGCTGGGGATGTGGCTCAGTGGCCGAGGGTCCCTGAGTTCAATCCCTGGTTCAAAAAAAAAAAAAAGATCTGGTATTGCGATGCTTCCTGCTTCATTTTTCTCACTGAAGATTTATTTGGCTCTTCTGGGAATCTTATTTTTCCAAATGAATTTCATTATTGCCTTTTCTATTTCTATGAAAAATGTCATTGGAATTTTAATAGGAATTGCATTAAATCTGTATAGTACTTTTGGTAGCATGGTCATTTTGAAAATATTAATTCTGCCTATTCAAGAATATGGGAGATCTTCACATCTTCTACGGTTTTCTTCGGTTTCTTTCTTTAGTGTTCTATAGTTTTTATTGTAGAGGTCTTTCACCTCTTTTATGAGACCAATTTCCAAGTATTTTTTTGAGGCTATTGTGAATGGGATAGTTTTCCTAATTTCTCTTTCAGCTGATTGGTATATAGGAATGCAATTCATTTATGGGTATTAATTTTATATCCTGCTACTTTGCTGAATTCATTTTACCCAGATCTTTGGAGCCATTATTTAGCCTAGCACATCCACAATCTAGTAAGTACAAAAAAAGCTAGCAATTAGTAGCCAGGCATGGTGGTGCACACCTGTAGTTCCAGCTACTCTGGAGGCTCAGGCAGGAGGATGACCTGATTCCAGGAGTTTGAGGTCAACCTGGGCAACATAGTGAGACACTGTCTTTTAAAAAACAAAACAAAAAAACAAGCTGGGCGCAGTGACGATGCCTGTAATCCCAGCACTTGGGAGGCTGAGGCAGGAGGATCACGAGTTTAAAGCCAGCCTCAGCAACTTAGCAAGGCCCTAAGCAACTCAGTGAGACCCTGTCTCTAAATAAAATACAAAATAGGGCTGGGGGTGTGGCTCAGTGGCTGAGTGTCCTCGGTTCAATCCCCAGTACCAAAAAAAAAAAAAAAAAAAAAAAAAAAAATGGGGCTGGGGTGTGCTTCAGTGGTTGAGTGCCTGTGAGTTTGATCCCTAGTATCCCTCAAAAATATTAAAACAATGTATATAGATTATCCCCATTTATGTTTAAAAGAAATCCCACTAAATATTGAATTTTAAGAACTCTTTATATGTTCTAGGTCAAGTTTTTTGCCAGATACTTATTGTGAATATCATCTTGCAATCTGACTTTTCAGTCTCATTTTTTTTTATTTCTTTAAGTTGTCGATGGACTTTTATTTGATTTAATTATATGCAGTACTGAGAATTGAATACAGTGCCTCATACATGCTAGGTCAGTGCTCTTTCACTGAGCCACAAGCCCAGCCCTTTTTCTTTGTTCATTCCATTTTGCTTTGTTTTTGGTACCAAGAATTGAATCCAGGGATGCTTTACCACTGAGATACATCCTACATCCTCAGTTTTTTAAAATTTTATTTTGAGACAGGGCCTTGCTAAGTTGCTGAGGCTGGTTTTGAACTTGCGATCCTCCTGCCTCAGCCTCCTGAGTTGCTGGATGACCGTCATGCACCACTGCACCCAGTTGGCTTTTCACATTCTTAATCTTTTTGGAAAAGTGGAAGAGTAGAAGAGTTCATGTGATGATATCCAATTTATCAAGTTTTTTAATAGCTTACGCTTTATGTCCCAAGAAATCATTGCCTTTCCCGAAGTCACAAAGATTTTCTTTTATATTCTTGTTTGGAACCATAGTTTTAGCTCTGATGTTGAACCAATGCTCCATTTTAAGTTACTATTGTGTTTGAAGTGAGGTAAGGATAGAGATCTATTTTATTTACTTAACCCAGTAGTTCCAGTCCCTTTGTGGAATAAATAATCTTCACTACTTGACATTTCATGGCACCTTTATTAAAAAAAATTAATTGATTGTACATGTGTAGGTCTAAACCTTGACTCTATTATGTTTCATTTATCTATATTTATGTCTAGCTTTACATTGATAGCACACTTTTTAAAATATTCAGTCCTAAAAAGCAATGAGCCAAAGAAAAAATTAAAAGAGAAATTCAAATAAATAAATAACTAAATAAATAAATAAATAAATACCTCAAAAAAGATCTCAAATAACTTGATATCACACCTCAAGGGGCTAAAAAAGTACACAAACTAAGTCCAAAGTTAGCAAAAGGAAGGGAATAACAAAGATCAAAACAAATAAATGAAACAAAACCTAGAAAATACAGAATCACATATCAATGAAACTTAGTTGGCTTTTTTGATAACAGCAAAACTGACGAAGTTCCAGCTGGACTAGGGAAAAAAGAGAGAAGACACAAATATGCAGGATCAGAAATGAAAGAGGAAATATTACAAGATAGCACAAGAAACACAAAGGCGGATCAGAGACTCCTATGAACATTTATATGCCAACAAATTGGATAACCTAGGAATGGATAAATAACCCACTGAGTCATGAAGAAATTAAAAAGCCAAACAGACCAATAATCTCCAAGTAAGGAGATTAAATCAGTATTAAAAAGTTTCTCAGCCTGGTGCAGTGGTACACACCTATAATCCCAGCAGCTCTGGAGGCTGAGGCAGGAGGATCTCAAGTTCAAAACCAGCCTCAGCAAAAGCAAGGCACTAGGCAACTCAGTGAGACCCTGTCTCTAAATATACAAAATAGTTCTGGGGATGTGGTTTAGTTCAATCCCTGGTACCAAAAAAGAAAAAAGAAGAAAGTTTCCCATCAAAGGAGAACCACCAGGATTGGACAGCTCTTCGGCTGAATTAAGGATCTGTGTGTGGGAAATAATTCCAGGTAAAATGTGGCAAATGTCAGGACTGGGATTTTGGCTGAGTGGTAGAGTGCTTGCCTGGCATTCGTGAGGCACTGGGTTCAATACTCAGCACTACATAAAAATAAATGAATAAAATGGAGATATTGTGTCTTTCTGCGACTAAAAAAATATTTTTTAAAAAATGTGACAAATGTCAAGGCAAAGATCAAAGCTGCAGTCAGGAGGCTGAATTGTGGATTTGGCACATTTGCATTATGGTAATTATAATTTATTTAGCTAAAAATACAGATACAGGCCTGGAGCAATGGTGCATACCTGTAATCCTAGCTACTCCTGAGGCTGAGGCAGGATAATCACAAGTTCAAGATCAGCCTCCACAACTTAGTGAGACCTTGTCTCAAAGTGAAAAATAGAAAGGGCTGGGGATGTGGCTTAGTGGAAAGCTACTCTGGGTTCAACCCCCAGTGCCAAAACATACAAACAAAAACATATATAATTATATGAGGAGATTGAAGAGAAAGAAGATAGAGTGTAAAAGAGGTGAGCCTCGAGTTTCAAACAAAGTAAGGGGGCACAAACCTGTAGACCCAGCTACTCAGGAGGCTGAAGCAGGATTGCTTGAACCCAAGTCTTGGCCAGCATGGAAAATATAGTGAGACCCTGCTATATGTAAAAACCCACAACCACCAAGCAAATAAATATATAATGTTGAGAATTTGATGTTAAGAAAAAGTGACACAGGCATATAATTTAGAAATGCAAAAATAACTACTAGAAGAAAGAAAGGAAAATCATTGTCCCTGAAGAACAGAACTGGAGATCATTGTGAAGTGGTGATTTTGTTGTTGTTATGGGCCTTTGGTATATTTGATATTTTAATTGTTACATATATCATTGATAAATTTAAATAAAAACACAGAATTGATATTACTTGTAAATTATTTCAATTAACCCACAGGCTTATTTGCTTTTAGCAAGATTTTTTCTTTCCCTGGTGACAAATTAAGTTCCTAATATACTATAAATTCCTACTTTGAGAGATTCTCATCGTTTTTCAGAGTCATAAACATTTATAAGGCATAATTTTTCTCCAATCTGTTGGGAGAAAATACCTTCTTATTGAAATGGTGAGCTGGTGAACTTTAATTGCTGTGCACAGTCTGGGTGAGGTTGCATTTGTTCTTAAGTGATATGAAGGTACAGATGGAAACCTAAGCAATTCAACTACTACTTGAGTACCTCTTATCTGAAATTCTTGGACCCAGAAGTGTTCCTCCCACCACCAGTACTGGAAATAGAACCCAGGGGTGCTTAACCACTGATCCACATCCTGAGTCCTTTTTAATATTTTATTTAGAGACAAGGTCTCACTGAGTTGCTTAGGGCCTTTCTAAACTGCTGAGGCTGGCTTTGAACTCACAATCCTCCTGCCTCAGCCTACCACACCTGCTGGGATTATAGGCATGCACCACACCACACCTGGCACCAGAAGTGTTTTGGTTTCAGATTTCTTCAGATTTGGGGTTATTTGCACATGAATAATGAGATATCTAGTGGACGGGATCTTAGTCTAAACAGAATTCATTCACACTTCACATACACATTATACACATAGACTGATGGTAATTTTATATAATATTTTAATAATTTTGTGCATAAAGCAAAGTTTCATGATATGGAATTTTCCACAGTATCATGTTGGCACTTAAAGTTTCAGATTTTTAAAAAAAAAATTTTTTTTTTTTTAGCTGTTGATGGAACTTTATTTTTATTTTTATGTGGTGCTGAGAATTGAACCCAGTGCCTCACACATCCGAGGCAAGTGCTCTACCCCTGGGCCACAACCCCAGCCCCTAAAGATTTTGGTGCATTTTGGATTTCAGATTTCCAGGTTAGGGATGCTCTACCTGTAAAGATGTAAAGAATTAGGCTGCATTCCAAATTGCTTATTTTGGCATTCCAGGGTTAAATTTCTCTCCTTCCCACCTCCTCCCCTTTTCTTTCCCTTTCAGAACTAGGGACTGTACCCAGGGACACTCTAACACTGAGCTACATTCCCATCCCTTTTAATTTTTGGGGGGGAGGGGTGGGCACAAGGTCTTGCTAAATGGCTCAGGCTGGTCTTGAAATTGCGCTCCTTCTACCTAAGTCTCCCAAGTAGCTGGGATTCTAGTCCAAGTTTAAATTTCTACAAGCAGGTCTCCTGAATCAGATAGCTCAAATCCACTAAAAAATAAATCAATCTAGGGCTGATTTTAAATCTTAGCTCTGATCCACAACTCTGGAACTTTAAAACCTGCTAAAGAAAAATAGTGTCATTTTGGTTCTCATTTTAGAAACCAAAAGAACTTTGGGTCTAGGTATTGAAACAATATAAGTATAGTTCTAACTGGATTCTGTCCTGAGTTTGGGAATTTTCTGATGACGGTTCTAATTTGATTCTGAAGTGTTATAAGGGATGAGCCACTAAGAAGCATTCTTTGGGGCTTATGTGACCTTGCTCCCTGGACCCACCCTGAAGTGAATCTCTTCTCAGGAGCTGAATGCTTGGGGTTCTAGTTTCTTGTCTGACACTGCCAAATGGACTTTGTGTTCAAGATGATGACTACTGTCATCCCTTAGATGCTCAAATCCCTTGTATAAGTGGTGTAGCATTTGCATAAAACATACACACATCTGCCCATATACTTTAAATCATTCATAGATGATTTATAATATCTAATACAATGTGAGAGTTATGTAAATAGTTGTATTGTTTAGGAAATAATGACCAGAAAAAAAAATCTCCAAATGTTTTGGTGTAGACACAACCATATAGGCCTAACCACGTAGAACATGATCCACAATTGGTCAAATCCACAGATGTTGAACCCAGGATACGAGGACCAACTGTACTGAAATTTCCCCAATTTCATTCCAGAACAGATAAGACAATATTTTCATTGAATCACATTATTATTACTGTAGGTATTCAAATATGTGTTGTAGTGGATTTGTTTTTGCCACCAGAGTGCTCTCTCTCACACACACAGCGTCTGACCCAGCAGGTCTTGACCTTCAGTGCATATAAAGAATCAATTCCTAATTAGAAATGCAGATTCCTAAATTCCACTCCCAGTAACTTTGCTTAGTACACCTGGTGGCACTTGGGCTCCACTATGAGAAATGTGGCTTGACTTGGTCCATCATCTGGATGTCTGCATCCAACCTTCCTGCGACTAGAAAGGGGCACACTCATGTTTCTCAAAGATTAGAATTTTGGCCAGGTGTGGTGGCACATGCCTGTAATCCCAGTGGCTGGGAGGCTGATCTGGAGATTAAAGCCAGCTTCAGCAGCTTAGCAAGGCCCTAAGCAACTCAGTGAGACCCTGTCTCTAAATAAAATACAAATAGGGCTGGAGATGTGGCTCAGTGGTTGAGTGCCCTGGGGTCCAATACCTGGTACAAAAAAAAAAAAATGAGAATTTTGGCACCCAACACCCTGGAAGAGCCTCTCTGGTAATCATCTGCACATTGAATTTATTGTATATTCACAATAGATGAAAAGGGAAGTACACTTATCCTGACTACAGCAAGTCTTATGTCCTGCCACATGCAGGGGCTGACCTTCCCTGCCTGCTGGCACAGAAAGTGGGAAGAGGTGAGTAGATGTCATGTCACAAAGGTCAGTTAATAGAAGAGGGCTTATAAATTTCCTCAAGGTCTGAAGAGGACAGATAGGCCCTCCATTCAAAGGACATGAATCTTGACTGCAAAGTCAATATGAGATATTGGTAAAAGACTCATGTGTGCAGGGTGAAATGTCTGTTTTCTTGGCCTTGGCCATCTGTGGTTTTGTTCTTAGGGTCTCATAGTGGTTGGAAAACAGATTTCCAATTGAAATGCAGGAGAGAACCAAGAGATGGTGAAGAAGGGTGGAAATGTGTGTGGTTCGTTTATCCACTGCCACACAAAAAGCCACCCACAGCTTTGCAGGGGAAACTGATAATTTTTCATGCTCATGGATTCTGCATGTTGGAAATTTCAGGGATTTAGGTGGTTAGGTGGGCTGGTCTCCTCTATTCCATAATACCTGGGGCTTCTACTGGAATGGCGTTACAGTTGACATGGAAGACCACGTGGTTCCTTCACTCACACATTGGTGCTTGGACCTAGATGGCTGGAAAACAGGGTCAGATGGAGAGTTGGCTGCAGCCCTACAAAGAGGCTCAATGCCATGGCGATGATGGGGTAGGACAGTTTACATGGTGATCTGGAAGAAGTGCCTGGCCTTTACGACCCAGCCTTGGAAGTTGCAGAGCATCACTTGTGCCATACCCACCAAGAAGCAGTCACAACCTGCCAAGCTGAAGGGAGGGAGCAAGAACACTGACACACCTGTCAATGGAGAAGTGTTAAAAAACTTGGGGAGAAGGTCATCAAAAAAGTAACTAATAATTACAGAATAAAAACTGCCTGAGCTGAAATTGAAAGAGGGTCCCCAAATACAAGGAGGGAAAAAAATGAAAAGATTCAAACCTGGATACATTTCAGATCACCAAAGATAACTAATCTTAAAATTTCCACAACTAAAAAGATTTACCCCCAAAGAAACAACAATTAGATGACGTCAGATTTGTAGTTAGCAATACTAAACACAAGTTATAAAAGCCAAATAACACATTTTCAGGCACAGGCGAGTTCAGAATAACTCCTGTATTAGTCAATGTTTTGTCACCATGACAAGATACCTGAGATAAATAGGAAAAGTTTATTTTGGCTCATGGTTTTATCTAGCAGTTGGCCCTGTTGTTTTGGGTCTGTGGCCGCACAAGCGCATCATGGTGGGGAGCATGAAGTGGAGGAGGAGTGTGCACCTCATGAGAGAAGGGATCAGGGGTCCCAATAATTGCCCAACCTCCAACAGGTCCCACCACTTCCCCAAAGCACCATGGACTAGGAACCAAGTCTTCAACACATGGAACTTTAGGGAACAACTCATCACAGTTTTTCCACTTTACAATGGTAAGAAAGTAATGTGCATTTAGATTTAGATAGAAAAAGACTAGATTTTGAATTTGAATCTCTTCCCAGGCTTGCAATATGCGGTCCAACCCTCTCTCACAATGCTGGTTAGCAGCATAAGCCCCAGCTCCCACTTATATGATCACAAGGGGAAACAACCAGTACCACTCGGGTTGTTTAAGTAAGATGTTTGGCAGGTCAGGCACATTAAATGCATTTCTGATGGATGATATTTTCAGGTAGGTAGGTTTACTGGGACATAACCCTATCATAAGTCAGGGAGTATCTGTTTGTCACAAAACCACGAAAATGCAAAAGGAAGACAATGGATACAAGCATCAGAGAGGAAAGAGACCAAGAAAGCAAGTAACTGTTTTACTTTTTTTCGTTTAGGGATTGAACCCAGGACCTCGTGCATGGTAAGTGCACACTCTACCACTGAACTAAACCCCCAGCTTCTGTAACTGCATATTTTAAACTTTTTAATAGAAATCTGAAGGCAAAATTCTAAATAATTTCTTTGATTTCCCATCCCACCCCTCCAGGATGATGGTGAATACAGGCTCTTTATGACTATCCCTGCAGGCTACAGAGAATTCTGATCCTGGATTCCAGATTTCTGGAGTTTTCCATCCAGCAGTGCTGCCTCAGGAGTAGATCAGCTGAGATCATGAAGATGTGCCACAACATGAGCACATGACCCAAAGTCACCTGGTTTACGATTGTGAGTCATCTTTACCTCCTAAGTGCACACAGTTCATTGCGGGGTTTACCTCGCTCCCTCTTAACACAGTTCTCTCCACAAAACCCACTTGCTCTTAAATTCTTTATGATCTGTGACATTTATCATCAATTTGCTGACCTAACCATTTAATGTTTTTAAACAATAGATTCTCCCTCTGATTTTTTAAAATATGTTTTAGTTGTTGATAGACCTTTATTTTATTCATTTATTTATATGGGGTGCTGAGAATCAAACACCAGTGCCTCACACATGCTAGGCAAGTGCTCTACCACTGAGCCACAACCCCAGCCCTCTCCCTCTGATTTTGATATCCCATTTGTATGAGTTGGGATTTGTGAAAACACAAAACAATGCTCACACACCGACTGATTTCTCCCCTGTAGAATGTGCAGCAGCAGGCCAGGGAGCCCAGGGACCTTGGTGCTCCCTGCTCCAGATGCCCACGTGCCCAGCAGTCTGAAGGTGCACGTGTGGGGCCCTCAGGTTATGTACCCGTTGTCTCTAGGCCTAAGCCCATTTTCCTCACTCTTGTTGTATGGTGCTGGGTCTGGAACTCAGAGAACTACTTTCTGAGGCTCCTTAGCCAGCTGCTTCCTCCTGGGTTCTCCCAGTGGGAAGTGCTAGATGGAGCTAGGGAAGGGGAGGGAGGCAGAACCTTACTACCCCCACCCCACCCCGAGGCCGTCCAGCCGTCCTGTGCCTGCAATACTTCCAGCTCCTACAGCTCATCAGCACAGGAACCCCTGACAGCTGAAGCAAGAGCTGTGCCAGCTCCCTCCCCACAGGCCAAGCCCCTGAGCTTCCTTGGGCACTGGGTGTCCTTTGGAAGTCCAGGCTCCCCAGAAGTTTGGGCACTATCCATAGGGCACACTCCAGGTTCAAGTCTACCACCTCTTGCTTGCTCCCCTCTGGAAAGTGCTTCCTCCATTGCATTTCTGCACTACTCAGTGTTCCTTTTCTCTCTTTCAGGCTTCCCACGCCTCTGCAACCAATTTTTTTTTCCTAAGGTGGTGCTGAGATTGAACCCAGGGCTTTAGACATGAGGCAAGCACCCTGCCATTGAGTTAGAGCCCAAGCCCTCTGCTACCATTTTTTTATGTTAAAACCCCTGTGCTTGAGTGGTATGTTTTTTTTTTTCCAGACTGGGTCCTGAATTACCACCTTTGTCTACCGGACTGCATTCCTGATGGCAAGAACTATACCTCAGTATCCTCTGCCTAGTGCCCTCCTATTCATGTGAGGGGTTTAATAAAGATTTGCTGAATTAATTAGCCTATAGTCCACAATGGAACTAAAAGGAACATACATACATATATATATATGTATATGTGTGTGTGTGTGTGTATATGTATATATGTATGTATATAT
>JAJEJO010005011.1:0-45659 GCA_020662805.1 Glaucomys volans | reverse complement strand
AAATATTTTTTAGTTGTTGATGTACCTTATTCTATTAATTTATTTATATGTGGTGCTGAGAATCAAACCCAGTGCCTCACAAGTGCTCCACCACTAAGCTACAACTCCAGACCTAAAATTGAATATTTAAGAATGATAAAACCACAGGAAAGATTATCTTTTTCGGGGGCAAGATTATTTCAGTGTACATATGCAATATCAATATAGTAGACAGAAATTAGAAAATGCCCAATATTATGAGATCCATACAAAATTGCCTTTTGGAAACACATATCTTAATTAAAATATCACATATTGGACAATGCATAAACCTTAAATATGTGACAATAAATTTTTGCCCTCATTTCCTTCAGGTTGTTAGCAAAAGCAAGTCTTTGCCCATCTCCACCTGACTCTTCTCATCTTTCATTCTTTTCTCTTTATTCAATGTTATTGGTTGAATTATGTCCCCTCCCAAAAAAAGGTATTTTGAAGTCCCAATCCTTAGTACCAGAAAGTGACTTTATTTGGAAACAAGGTCTGTGCAGATTTAACCAAGTTAAGATGACTGTCACTGGAGAGGGGGAGCCTGATCTAATACAACTAGTTTCCTCAGAAAAACAGGAAATTTGAAGACAGGTAAGATGATGTAAAGACAACTCTCTAAAGATTTAACTGGAAATGAGTGACTTGTCTACAAACTAAGGAACCCCAAGGATTGCCAAGAAGCACCAGAAGCTAGGAAAGGCCAGGATCATCCCCTAGGTGATCAGGGAACATGGCCCTGACAATTTCAGACTTCCAGTCTCCATATCTGTGAGACAATAAGTCTGTTGTTTAATGCTGCCGAGTTTGTGGTACTTTGTTCCCACTTTCCTAAGACACAAATACAAGCATTATCTAACATACTATATATTTTACTAATTTCACCTGATTTCTCCAGTAGACTATAAGCTCCATGGGGAGGGGATGTCTTTTTTTGTTTTCTGTCATATCCCTAGTGCCTAAAACAGTGAGTGGCACGGAACAGGGGTGTGCATTATCAGCCGCAGTCCAGAGCAAACCCATATGTCAGAAAACAACATGTGCATCGGGAGACAGAAACAGGGCTGTTTTTAGCCACAAATAACAGAAAACATAACACAGTAGTTTGAACAAATAGGAATTTATTTTTTAAATAGTTTTCACATAAAAACCCAGCAGTTGGCAGTTCAGGGCTGGGGCAGCATCTCAACCATATCAAGGACCCACTCTCCACCAGCTCCATGTGCTCCCTTCTGCTCTCATGGCCACAGGTAGCTTCTGCAGCCTCAGGGGTCTCCTTCACATTCCAGGCAAGAAGATGAGTGAGCAAATGGCCACATCAGCTTCTTTATATAGGAAAATCAGAGCAATCTGAGACTCTCCTCAGCAGACTTCCACATTAGCCACAGCATTCTCATGGCTACCCTAGCTGGAAGGAAGCTGGGAGGTCAGTTGAATATTTAGCCTTCCAGCCACTAAACAGGATGAGAATGAGGGAAGTATTAGAAGTAAGTGCTCTGGGGGCCAGCTGAGTGTTTGCCACAGGTGCTCGGGAAGGATGAGTGAATCAATAAATGCTGGGGCAAGTAGATGAAGACAGTGGGGAAAATGGAATCCTACCTCACACCATACATAAAAATGAATTCCAAGTAGATTAAGTGTTAAATGTGAAAAGCACAATTTAACTTTTAGGATAAACAGTTTTGGGGAAAGATTAGTAATGACATTCAAATGCACACTATACACCAAATAATATCATTAGAAAAGCAAAAAGCCAAGCATATTGGAAGGTATTTCTGCAAAGCATATTACCAGAGGATCATAACCAAAGAATTCTTATGTATCAAAGAGGATAAAAAAAAAAACGGGTTAAAATTAAAGCACCACAGAGGAAATACACATGACCAAAAAGTACTCGTGAGACTGCCAAAAACTGAAAACTGACATCAAATTCTAAGAGGTCATCCACCTCAGCAGGAAGATAAAGGACACAACCCATTTTGGAGAGCAATGTGGCCCCTCTAGTTAAACTGAAAATGTACAGGAGCTATAACCCATCAATTCTTGTACACTTATGCATGAAGAAACATTCATGAACATTTGAAGCAACATTGTGTTTAAAAGCAAAAACCTGGAAACGACTTATATGTTTACTGATAGTAGAATGGAAAAACTGGATCCATCCATACCACACAGGACAGTGAGGCAGCTGCATCTTGAGCTATGAGTAATCCAAAGATTCACCAGTAATGTCAGTTTTAAAAGTTGAGGAATACATCCATTTGCCACTTGGTTTTTAAAAATGCAAAACAATGCAATGTACTTAGAGATACATTATCTTCAAGGTAACACTTTTAGAAACATAAGTCAGCAATCAGCTCTGGGGGGAGGGAATAAGGAGGCAGTCTTTTCTGATGTTGCACAGCAAGTACATGGATGTTTAACTTGTGTATAATGAAATAATTTGAGTTTTTAAAGCACATGGCAAAGCTAATTATGGCATGATACTATTCTGTGAAAATGCAGATATGAGAACACATGTTGAACTTTCTAAGAAGGAACTTTAGGTATAAATTTTGCAACAATTAACTTCACAGATGTGAACAAGGCTCTGCTCCAATGGAAGTGTGCCCACCAAACAGACCACCATTACTTTCCTATCTGCTCTCAAATCACCAAATACCCGCTGGTGGGCAAGAGGGGACACTCTCTAGAACCACCCAAGGGGTTTTCAAAACCACCCCTGCCCCACTCCACATGACTTACTGAGCCAGAAATGGAGAAAGAGGCAGGCTCTTTTTGGTTTTCCAGGTGGCTCTAATGAGTAGGCCAAAGGTTGAGTGCCATAGAGTATCAATTTGCCTAGAATTTCAGGAATAGTAGAACCAAAAATTAAAGGTCAAGTACAGTGAGCATGGTGCTGATGACTTAGTTGAGCAGCTAGGAAGTTCAACTCCAGACCTCAGGTCTATAAGTTAACATGGACATGTCTGCCTGGACACATCAGTGTGGACACACCCCCTGCCTGACCTAATGATTTCTAGTGTCCACATAGTAAGTGTCGTGGAGTGAAATGAATTAATACACATCATCTATTTGGAAGAATGGCATATGGAAAGCACTCAATGTTTGCTACTTTTTCAAGTAAAGAAACTTGTTTGGAAAAAAGTACTCAATAAAATATTTTAATACAGAGGATCATGACTAGTATTCTCAATTAAGGCTTTGTGATGAGGCTCCCAAACCTGTGAAATAAATGACTTGACTCTCCTAGTCACTGTGAGCCATCTCTGAAGGCGTAACCAGTGGAAATGGGAGTTTACCACACACAGGAAATAGAAGGACACTGCTACAGTTAATAGATTGGTGCAGAGCTCTGGAAAATGACAGTGAAAGATTGAGGGGAGAAAAAATTCTTATTCGCTTCATTGGCTTCTACACTACCTGTATTTTTTTGCAATAAGAACATATTTGAGGGCTGGGGATATAGCTCAGTTGGTAGAGTGATTGCCTTGTAAGCACAAGGCCCTGGGTCCAATCCCCAGCACCACAAAAAAAAAAAAAAGAGAGAGAGAACATATTTGAGGGCCAGGGTTGTGTTTCAGTGGTAGAGCACTTGCTTAGCATGTGTGAGACACTGGTCTCAATTCTCAGCACCTCATATAAATAAATAACAAAAAGGTCCATCAACAACTAAAAAAAAAGAACCTATTTGACAATATTAACTATCAAAAGCCAGACAGCGACAGGAAGACAGGGTTTGCTTTTTGTGTGTGAGATGGAAGACCCAAATGTTACTGAACCATGAGTGGGAAAGAGATGATAAAGACAAGAGATGGAACTGGCAAGGTCTCTTTGGGGACAGATTTGGACTGGGCAGGGACACAATGCAGCAGGCCGTGACCTGGGTGGAGGTGACCGTGAAAGCTGACACTCAGTGATGCTCTCCCTTCAGCAGCTGGCTTCCTTCCACTGTTATCTTTATTCTCTTAAGAAACCAAAGGGAGCTGGGTGCAGTGGCGCATGCCTGTAATCCCAGCGACTCAGGAGGCTGAGGCAGGAGGATCGTGAGTTCAAAGCCAGTCTCAGCAACTTAGCAAGGCCCTAAGCAACTCAGTGAGACCCTGTCTCTAAATAAAATACAAAATAGGGCTGGGATGTGACTCAGTGGTGGAGTGCCCCTGGGTTCAATCCCCAGTACCAAAAAAAAAAAAAAAAAACAAAAAACCAAAGAGACCCCACCAGTCCCTTCCAGGTCAACCAGGCCTCTTAGATTGTCACTGCATTTTACCACCTGCCCTGGCCTGGCCTTGCGCCTAGGCTGAGGTTGCACCCCCGGCATTGTACCCCAAGTCTTCCCCACCCCATCCTTTCACCTGGAGCACGGGGAGGTGGCAAAGGCTGAGAGCTGCAATGCAGGGGCCAGTTATCAGAAGAAAAAGAAAAGCAAGCCCCTGAGGGCATCACACGGCTGAGGTTGGCTATTCCACTTTATTTAGCAAATAGTCACACTCTGGGCCCCACTGAACTGCTCCTCCAGCCTCGCCTGAGGTCTGCCTTGAGAAGCTCAGGGGAATGGGAAGGCCCAAGTTCTCCAATTTGGACCTTGTCTGTCACCACACACAACACACACCTTAGAACAAACCACTGCTCTGGGTCCTCAGGAGCCACCCCAATGTAGTCTGGGGGGCCCTCCAGTGTTCAACGGCCACCTGCGGGGCCTCAGCTCTGCCCCAGGTACAGAAGCTCCTGCTCCTGAGATGCCACCCCAAGGCAAAAGGCTTGTCTCCAGCTGTGGAGTTGCTACACCCTGATCCCAGGCCTGCCACCTGTCCCTGCTGGGCAAGAAGCAAAATGTATGAAAATACTATTAATCATTTCTTTGAAACGGTTAAGAAATAAGGTCGTCTTATTTTTCTTTTACAATCCCAGTAAAAAAAAAAGAGTTCACATTAGCGCCTGGGCCAATGGTCAGGTTCCTCCCTGCCAAGCCAGGTGCTCAGTAGAAACGCTTGTTCCTCTCTTGGCGCTTCTGAAACACCACAGCGCCCACCACAGCACAGACGATGATGCCCAGGAGCGCACACAGCAGCAGCAGGAACACCCTCCACCCCGTCAGAGGCCCGCTGCGGAAGTTCCCTGTGGGGTCGTCCACATTGTCTGAGGAAGAAGAAAAGGGGGAGGTGAACAGGCAAAGGGGCAGGGGACTGCCCTGGGGTGGGCTCCAGGAAATAGGACTAACAGGACCACATAAAAGACACAGTCCCAGCACCAGGGCCACCACACCCACCCTACACGTGGAACCTAAGTGAAAACCAGAGATTTCTGAGCTCCCAAGAATCTACTCTGTAAGTCCCCAACTCCTCCATGTTGTAGTGTGAGAATCCCCCACCCCAACTGGAGAAATCTCTGTGACCAAAGACTGCCCCTACCTACAGCTCTCAGCAACCTGCTTGGCTGGCCTGTAGGTCCTGAACCACCACCCCATCCTGCAACCCTCTCTGGCCACACCATTCTTCTGCCTGTCCCTCTGTCAATGGACCTACTGGGTGCCACACCCTGTCACACGTGGTATCTCACAGATTCTGACTACCCTGGAAGGTGGCACCTATGATCTCCCTTTTCAAAGCTGAGAGAAGGAAATTACTTTCCTGTGACTAGGCTGTGAGTGGAGGAGCTGGGATCAGGATTGAGCCTATTTCTGTCATTTGGCCTCCTCCTGTCATGGCCATCCACTCCACACCATGGAGTCTAAACAGGCCTTTTCCTACCAGGCCTCAGGCGTAAGTCTGGCCTCTCAGCTGTGTTCATGCTGCTCGGCCATGTCGTCGGCCATGAGTCAACCTACAGTCTTCTGTCCTGCACAGCCTAACCCCAGGGTGGCCTGCTGACCAGCCTCTTTGCCCCTGCACAGTGATGACAAATGATGGTCACTGGCTGAACCACAAGAGCCTGAAAGATGGTGCTTCCCTGACAGGCTGCTCAGCTTTGGAGCTCCCAGTCCTCCCTGGACCCTTCTCTGCCTTAGTTGCTAACTGAGCCCCAGGAGCAGGGCCTGCTTGATACAGCTAGGCACAGAAGGAAGCTCTGAAAATCTGCCAAAGGAACAAGTGGATCAACAAGTCTGAAAACAAGTTAATCCATGCTCTGCTGCTCACTGGGGGATGTCAAATGGGGCAAAGCAGATAGTGTCACTGAAAGTACTCAGCAGTCAGGATTCTTCTCCTCTAACCAGATGATGGTCTACAGCTGGATGTGTTCCACCCCCAAAATATTTAAAAGCAATGTGAATCTTTAAAGCAAGATGTTAGTGGGATGTAGTGGTACACACCTATAATCCCAATGACCTGGGAGGCTGAGGCAGGAGGATCACAAGTTTGAGGCCAGTCTAGGCAATTTAGTGAGGTCCTATCTCAAAAAAATTTTTAAAAGGATGGGAATGTAATTCAGTGGTAAAGCATCCCTGGGTTCAATCCCCAGAATCAGAAGAAATAAAAAGGTGAAATTTGTTGAGCATGGTGGTGCACATCTGTAATCTCTACTCAGGAGACTGAAGCAGGAGGCTCTCAAGTTCGAGGCCAGCCTCAGTAACTTAGTGAGACCATGTATCAAAAATAAAAAGGGCTGGGGATACAGCCCAGTGGCAGAGCATGCCAAGGCTCTGGGGTTAAACACCCAGTATCAAAGAAAGAAAAAGAGAAAGAAAGGAAGGGAGAGAGGGAGAGAGGGAGAGAGGGAGAGAGGGAGAGAGGGAGGAGGGAGAGGGAAAGGGAGAGAGGCATTTTCCCCTAAAATACCAGAAAGACATGGGGTTGGGTTCAGGCCTGCTTGATGCACCTCTATCACCCACTGGCCCACAGGTTCCTGGGACCTGGAGGTGGAATGAGGTAGAGGTGCCTCATTCCTCCAACCATGACATTCACTCCATGAAGCAGAATTTGAGCTGTGAGAAGAACCCAGACTTTGGAGTTCTGCAAAAACCCAAGTTCAAATCTTGCCTTGTCCTCTTTCTAGGTGAGGAAACCTGAGGGTTTCAGTCCCTTCAGCCAGCAATAGGGTCAATCTCCAGTGTGTTCACAGAAGTAACAGGCGTGAGGTACAGAGCGCTGACACACTTCCCTCAGACAGTAAACTGCCCCTTGACTTTAATGGCCATTGCCCTCAGCCTCCAGCACAGACAGGAGTGGACACAGGTGCTCTGGGTGTATTGATCGGCAACTGCTACACACAACATGTAGGACTCCTCAGAGATGGACTGGCCTTCCTGCCTCAATCATCTACTTAAAAACTCACCAGAGCTGACTGAACCCAAGCTCCTGGCCTCTAGGAATGCTAGGCAGGACCAGCCAGCACCACTCACCAGGGACAGGGCTCATCAAGAGCCCAAAGCACAGCCAGAACTAGACCAGGAAGGGAAGAGAGCTCCAAACTCACCTGAGGTCCAGCAGGGAGAGTCTGGGTGCACATACCTTTAGGTGACTTGAGGAAGTTTACACCAGGCTCGATCTTGGTCCAGTCGATGTTTTCCTCATCAGGTGTGTGCTCTACCATCAGCTGGAACAGCTTGATAGAGATGATGTCATGATTGTCTGTAGGATCAAAAATGAGCCTGTGATGGCATGGAGCCAGCCTCACAGTCATGGCCCAAGGCCCTCCTCAAAGAGAAGCTGCTGTCCCTGACATGGAGAGCACTGTTCTAGCCTTTGACTGGGCCTGTTTTCTCCCTTGCCACCTCCAACCACCCAGACAGGCAGTATTCCAGGAGCTGGGTGTGTGTTCAGCAAGTACACGGCCCTGGTTTCAATGCCCAGCACCAAAGAAACAAAGAGAAACCAAGGAAGAGGAGGCAGGGTGGAGAGAAAAGAGCATGGGCTTTATGTTCAGAATCACATGGGTCTAAACTACGGGTATGAGGCCCTCTTTGAGGCTCAGTTTCCTCTTCTGTGAAACAGGAGTAATAATCTCCAACATGGGTGGTCAACACAGCAAGTAAATGAGAACACATATATCACATGGAAGACAATTGCAAGGCAGAGGGTATGTATTTAAAACAGGAACCAAATAAGGGCTGGCTGAGAAGCCTGATCCTCCTGAGGGCAGGCAGCCAACATATGCCCCCATCAGAGATCTGTGTAGGATGCAAATGAACAAGGCAGCATCCAGCTAAGGGCCAAATCCCAACACACAGTCAGCAACTGTACCTGAGGAAACTTGGGAAAGGCATGGTCCAATCAGCATGGGCAAGAAAGAACCAACACCTGACACTAACAGCTCACCCATTTTAGTGGGGGTGAGGGCTTGAGTCTCAGAGCCACAATGGACACCAAGCCTGCCTAACTCTAAGTTCAGCAAACTGGCTAAAATCTAAGGAAAAGCCTTTTATTTGGGGAGTGGGAGGGTGCAGTACTTGGGACTGAACCCAAGGGCTACCACTGAACAACAACCCTAGCCACCCTACCCCTTTTTTTCCTTGAGACAGGGTCACGCTAAGTTGCTATGATTGGACTGGAACTTGTGATCCTCCTGTCTTAGCCTCCCAACTAGTTGAGGTTCCTGGTATGCACCACTGAGCCCAGCTAAGAAAGGCCTTTTTTATAGGGAGAATCTCTGGGGCCATCAGAAGGGAGAACCTACAGCACACGGCCCTGGTAGCCAGGTCAGACAGGGCTGAGTGGCATCTGACAGTCAAGCATACATAGTCCCTGGAGGCAGCGAGTGGCTAAGGGGAAAGATCAGTTTTGGAGTCAGACTCTAGTTCCCACCTAAGTTCTACCGCTTCCTGTTTGTAATCTTGGGAAAACCTCTCAAATCTGAAATTCCCAGGGTCTTCTTTATGTAAAAAGTGAAAAGACCATTTCCTACCAAAGAGACTATACTGCCAGGTTGCCCACAGGCTGCCTGGCATCAACAACCCTCCAACTAACAGCCAGACACTAGCACTTTTGGGGCCATTTCCACCACTCTTTACTGGGTCCCTCCAAACAGCCTTGGAGAGCATCCAACTGCCACAGATCTGGTTCTGTTTCCATCAAGAACCACTTGCAAGTGGGTGCAGTGACATACACCTACAATTCTAGCTACCTGGGAGGCTGAGGCAGGAGAATCACAAGTTCAAGGTCAACCTAGGCAACTTAGTGAAACCCTGTCTCAAAGAAAGGGCTGGGGATATAGATCAGTGGCAGAGCACTTGTCTAGAATGTGCAAGACCCTGGGTTTGATCCCAAGATCCACAAAAAACAAAATCTCTGTAGACCCATACAGGAACACCATCAGGTAACCCAGGGGAGAAGATGCAGAAAAGGTTATGGCAGCTCCATCAATGAAACGAGACTGGCCAGGAACAAGGGGCTAATTAGATCAATCTCCTCTTGGGGTACAGACTGACACTCCCCTATTAAAAAGTTTAAAGCAGCCAGGTACAGTGCCACACTCCTGGAGGCTAAGGCAGGAGGATCATGAGTGCAAAGTCAGCCTCTGCAAAAGTGAGGCACTAAGCAACTCAGTGAGACCCTGCCTCTAAATAAAATACAAAACAGGGCTGAGGAGGTGGCTCAGTGGTGGAGTACCCCAGAGTTCAATCCCTGGTACATGCCCCCACAAAAAAAGTTTAAAGCAACAGGCATGGTGTTGCATGCCTATAATCCTAGTTACCTGGGAGGCTGAGGCAAGAGGATTACAAATTTGAGGCTAACTTAAGGCTCTATCTCAAAATAAAAAAGGGTAGGGGTATAGTTCAATGGTAGAGTGCTTGCCTAGCATGTACAAGGCCCTGGGTTTGATCTTCAGTACCAGGAAAAACACACACGCATACGTAGTACGTGCGCGCGCGCGCGCACACACACACACACACAACTTTAAAACAAAACAAAGGACATGTTGGGACTAAGTGGACCCATGTAGTTCTCTGGAGAGCAGGGGGTTCTCTGGTAAGTGAACAGGTTACAGGCCCTGAAAATGTTTATCCTGAAGATAAATACACTCTTTGTCAGGTCATCCACATCATGTCCCAGTTGTGGTCAGCAGGGGCTAGCCCTGGTTTGATGCCTTCTGAGTACTCAGGAAAAGACTGAGAGTCATGGCCAAAGGGTCACTGTTAAGTGTTACCAGGGCCTGGTGACCTGGTAAGGTCCACATAGGCCAGAGGCATCCCAATGCTTACTGAACACACACTGTGGGCCAAGCAAGACATATCCCTGACTTCATGGAGTAGTGTGTATGTGTGTGTGTGTGTGTGTGTGTGTGTGTGTGTGTGTGTGGAGCACAATAAAATGAACTACATGACTGACTCAAAGAGAGTAAATGCTATGAAGAAAGGTAAAGCCTAGGGAGTGTGCTGGGGACTGGAGGAACAGGTGCAAATTCTAATGAGGGAATCCAGGAAGACCCCACCAAAGTGGTGACATTGAAGCAAGAGTCTATGAAGATGAAGGTCAGACAGCGAATCAAAAGCCAGAAGCAGCAGGACACTAGTGTGTCCAAGGAACACCTTAAGCTGGGTGAAAAGTAAGCCCTGAATCAGATGTTGCAGGGTTGGGGAAGATCCTGGTAAGGGACCGTGCTGTGCTATGAATTTACCAATATACTGGAGGTGGAACATGGACAAAAAAGAAGAGTCCAGATGACACCAGGGCTTTTGGCCTAAGCAACTAGAAGGTCAGAGCAGTCATTTACATCTTGATGGACAAGGTATGGTCTTGAGTTGTGGGCATGTTAGGGCTCAGATGGGCAACTGAGTGGATACTGGCTACTGTTCATGTAGGTTTGAAGATAAAAATCTGGAACTATACAGCATCTAGATTCAAGTCTATCTCCTAAAGATAAAGAAGATTGCTAATGGACTGCTCAAAGACTAAGCCATGGGCACACCAGCATTTACAGACAGTGGGAAGAAGAGGAAGATGGTGAGTGTGGAAATCAAAGAAGGTCATCAACTATGTAAAAAGGTTCTAACAGACCAGGGAAGACTCCGGCTGAGAATGATGGACCCACTCACCAGACAGGTCTCCGGTGCCAGCCGAGGCTCCAAAGTAGTAGCCGGTGGGCAGGCGCACTCCCGTGATATCAATGCAATTTTTCCACTCGTTCTTGTCCTCCAAGTCAGTCATCACCTGTGGCCAGCCAGTATGTCAAACACACCTGCAGGCCTGAGTTAGCCACCTCCCCCAACCTCTACAGAACCAGCAAAGGCCCAGCCAGCCTCCTCCCTCACACCTGCTCACCGTCAGACGGCCCCGGGAGTAGCGCACAGCCAGGAAGGTATCATGGTCCCGGTTGCGGAAATCAGCAGTGCAACCTGCCAGTTCAGTCCAGCGTCCATCTTTGCTATGGTCGTAGGACAGGGAGCCATTGTTCACCATCACAGAGATGTACGGGAACACACGCTAGGAACAAGACTCTGGTTACTTCGCTACTATCCCATTTTGCAGGAGGAATCAGGCACGCCCACCATCCCAACCCCTGGAAGCTGCTTTGTTCCAGGACCAGGGAGAAATTCCAGTCCCCACCCTCTAGCCAACTGTCTAGTCCTTGCTTTCCTGCTCCACAGGAGAGAGCAGGGCCCTACCTCAGTGGTCTCATCATTGGGGTATGTGTCCAGAAAGATGGCTAAGCCGTGGAAGTTGTCTTTGCTTCCAAACACAGGCCCTGGAATTATAAGGAGATACTCACAATGGGAGAAACTGGAGATGTCCCATGGGTAGCTCAAAGGCAATGTGGCTAAGTGGTGGGACAGCCCAACCACTGGTCATTCACGCAGGAGACAAGGGAATTCCTAAAGATGAAGCTGAGGTTGGGGGCAAGGAGGGACTCAAATGTAGCAGAGGACTCAGGTTTGAAGTTTGAACTATAAGGGGACAGTCACCTGACCATGTGCTGTGAGGTGTCAACAGGTTACCCAGTCTAGAAAAAATGGGTGAAGCCACAAAGGACCCTCTCAAACCATGGCAGCACATTTTCTATAAAGGGCCACACAGGAAACCTTTACAGGTTCATACAAAGTCTCTATTGGGTGGTCTTCATATTCTAACAGTTTAAAAAAAAAATAACCCTTTAAAATGGGAGAATGGTTAAACAAGGCCACGGGGGTTACAGCACTGAGCTGTAGGACCAGCTATTCCTCTTCTTCCCTAAGAGGCCTCCCTTCTAGAAGAGTAGGGCTTTATCTTCAAATGGGAGCAGACTCCTAACAGGACCGTGCAGAGTAGAAGATCCTTGGCCCCAGAAGCCCAGGCAACTTCTTGTTTTGCCCACCCTGACCTCCCTAGTAGGCCAGCAGCCATAGGGGCCCCAACCCTCCAGGGCCCAGTGGGGTTACTTGAGCAAGCACTGCTCTACCTGGTACAAGGCGGTCCCGAGTGTACCACAAGGCAATGCCATCTCCATGGAGATTCTTCTTCCCTGTGCCATGGACTTTGAAGTGGACGTGCATCTCCCAGTCCTTGAGGAAGCAAGGCTGGATGGGGGTGGGAGGAAGAGAACACTGCTCAGAGATCCCCAGGATCTTCAAACAAGTTTGCACAAACCCTGCCCCACAGAATTATCTTTTTGCTTCTACTATGACTAGGCACTTACTCACAGGCACAGAGCTAGATGGCAGGGTCACAAGTGTCACTGATGCTGGTTTCCCAAGCATTTTCAGCAGGAAGAGAAGGGATTGCTGGGCCCCCAGATGAGAAGAGGTAGGCCACACAGTGTCCCAAGGCTGCCTGAGGCCCTGCCAGGCCTGTTCTCATCCTGGCCTCTACACCAGCCAAATCCCCTAGACTGTTCCACCTCCGTCCCCACTGTTCCTGCCCTGGGATCTTGAAAAAGGGTTACTAACCTTATTTGAGCCAGGTATTTTAAATAAACAAAAACACATTTTGGGGCAAACCAACTCATCCACCACAGATGTGAGGATAGTCTTGATACATACCCAGCTCTATTTGACCCCAAAACTTCTGCTCTGTCTTCTATACATCCTACAGCCTTCAGGCCTTTAACATAAATTACATCAACTCCTTTCTGCCCCCACCCCACACCCACCCCCGTCTTCTGTTCTACCCAACCTTCCAAAGTAAGGAAAATCAGATCAGACTGAGTCAGGGCCCAAAGGACTCGAACCCAAGTCTGGCTGACTACAAAGCCTAATTCCTGGCCAGGACACCTTCTGCCAACCAAGTCCAGCTTAAACAAGGTACCAGTACCAGTGCTGGAGGCTGATCAGGGAGGTGCTCTGGGGCCTCTTGGCCATCACGTAAGAGAAGCAGATGCTCTCTGACAGCCGTGGACATCAGGTATAGAGCTGTGCACTGTCTACAGCAAGGCAAACGGCCTGGTCTTATGCACCAAGAAGCTGTTCATGAAAACTAAGGTGTCAACAACTACTGTGAGCAGGAAAAACTTTGCAAAAGTCAGAGATGTGTATATAAGCACATGATTTAAAAAAAAAAAATCAGAAAGGCAAACTAAAACAAGACATGGTTAGCCTATCAATTGGCAGCTATTAAAAACATTATCATCACAGGTTGGGGCTCAGTGGTACAGCACCTAGCATGTGTGAGGTATTAAGTTCAAGTCTCAGCACCACATATAAATAAATGAATTAAAAAAAGGTCTATCAACATCTAAAAAATATATATTAAAAAAATTATCTAAGGTAGATGAGGATGCAGAGAAACAAACATTCTCAAACAACCAGTATGACTGTAAATGGTCCTGTTTTCTTAGGAACAATATGGCAATAGCTTTTTTTTTCTTTAATAATATTTTTAGTTGTAGATGGACACAGTACCTTTATTTCATTTGTATTTTTATGCAGTGCTGAGGATTAAACCCAGTGCCTCACCAATGTGAGGCAAGCACTCCGCCACCAAGCTACAACTCCAGCCCCTTGGCTACAGCTTTTTAATACAACAAGGGAGACCCCAGTAGTACTCATCACCTAAAGATATCAAAGATACTAAAAAAAAGAGGCTAGGAATGTAGATAGAGTGCTTGCCTAGCATGCGTGAGGCCCTAAGTTCCTGCAAACAGTATCAATGATCTGGTCCCATGGGGATTGGGGGCAGTTATGGAAAAAAAAGTAAAACATGAACTGATATTAATGATAAGTAATTTGAAGAACTGGGGAGAATGTTTACTTTCTATGTTCGAATATTATACAATGAACATTGCTTCCATAACCAGGAAAAACTCAAATCAAAAATAAATAACAGAGCCGGGTGTGGTGGGCGCACGCCTGTAATCCAAGCGACTTGGGAGGCTGAGTGAGGAGGATCGCGAGTTCAAAGCCAGCCTCAGCAAACTGGTGAGGCCCTAAGCAACTCAGTGAGACCCTGTCTCTAAATAAAATACAAAATAGGGCTGGGGATGTGGCTCAGTGGCCAAGTGTCCCTGAGTTCAATCCCTGCTTCCAAAAATAAAAAATAAAAAAATAAAAATAAATAAATAAATAACAGTATGTCTCAATGTAGGCAATCTGGTTTGTTCCTTCATCAATTCACTAGATTCAGTGTTTCATCTTGGGGCACCAGGAACCCAAATGGTAAGAGCCAGCCTGGACCCTGAACACATGGAACTAATCAGGACCACACGGCAGTTCACAAGGAGTATAAAACCTTTCTTGTTTTGGACAGTTCACTAGTTTGGGAACATTTGCAGAATGTGAAGGGAATGATTGGGAGGTGACAAGAACTGGCTCTCAAGAAGTCTGAGGACTATGAAGGCCTTGCTCTGAGTTGGGTTTGCAAAGACTGAAACCCAAAAGTAAGAGTACATTAGAAAGGCCCTGGGGAACTCAGCTCAGCTTTGAATCCTCTCCACCCTGGAATAGACTGAGGTGCCTCAGGCCTCAAATTTTTCTACAATTATACAATGCAATATCTGGTATACAATCATAAAAAACTGGTACACAAATAGACAAGATATGAATAAAAACCAGACAAAGAAATAGAAGCCAACAAGAAGTTTAGATACTGGATTTTCAAATAACTCATGTACTATGTTCAAAGAGATAAAAGACAAGATTGAGAATTTTGGCAGGTAACTGAATATTTTAAAAACTCACACTAAAAAAACTGAACTAAATACAATAACATAATGGGCAAGTTCAACAACAGATTAAAAATAGTTAAAGGGAGAATTAGTGAACTCAAGGTCAGTGGAAAAAATATCCAGAATGAAAGCAGGGAGAACTAAAAAATTGCAGATGTAGAATTGTAGTAAAAGAAATAAAAGAGTGAGAGAGTCTAACTTACATAAAACTGTAGTTGCAGAATGAGATACCAGAGAATGTGCATAGGAATAAAGAGATGTCTAAGCACTTACTAAAACTGATTCCAAGACATCAACCACAAACTTTAAAAATCCTACAAACTGAAGGAAATGAATAAAAACCATATGCTATGTTTTGGAAGACATTTGAGTGTATCCCCTAAAGGTCCATGTATTAGCAGCCTGCTCTTCGGTATGGTGATAATTAAGAGGTGGTGGGATCTTTAAGCTGGCCCTTGGTAGGTTCAATAATGGCTTCTCCAGGTCTCTGCATGTCATCTCTCCCTTTCATAGTTACTCCAGCAGTAATGCCATTTGTCCTGAGGTGATGTAGCCAATGCAGTCCTTGCCATAGTCAGCATCATGCTATTTGGACTTTTAGGCTCTTGAACAACAAACTAAATAAAACGTTTTTCTTTATGAAAGTTATCCAGTCTCAGGTATTTCATTATAAAAACAGACAACAGATTAACACACCATACCTAGACACAAACACACATACAGAGGCAGAGATAAATAAGTAAATAAATTTTATTTTATTAAATAAATAAGGGAAGGGTTAGAAAAAACAAAACAAACCATCTAAAAAGCAATCAGAGGTATTTAAAAAAAGAAAGAAAACATACTTTCAAAGTAGTAACAATTGGCCTGAAACCTGACTTCTCAACAGAAACAATAGGATAAGAAGACAACAGATTGATTACATTTGGAAAAGAAAGAAAGAAAGAGCCAAAGTAGGATTCTATACTTAGCAAATGTACCCATTAAGAATCAAAGGGGATGGCTGGGGTTGTGGCTCAGTGGTAGAGTGTTTGCCTAGCATGTGTGAGGCCCTGAGTTTGATCCTCAGCACCACATAAACAAACAAACAAACAAACAAACAAACAAATAAATAAATAAAAGCTATAAAAAAAAAAAAAGATTTGAACTCAATCAGCAAACTTGACTTAAAGGACCTAAAAACCACATGGTACACTTTGTAAGCAGTGAATCCACATTCCTTGCAAGCCTGCACGAAGTATTTCTCAAAACCTCGACCAATGGGAGGGTCCAAGATCAAATCCTACCAGACCTTCAAGGGACTGAAATTCTTGACCATCATGCAATCACACTAGATAGCAATAATTTAAACATTTAAAAGATTACCAAAACAACCCTCAGATATTTGAAAAAAATTTAAAGCATACCAAACCTACAAAAGTCAAGGTAGAAACCACATTTCAAATTATCTGGGCCTAGGAGTTCTCTGCACCTGGGGACAATGCATTAAGGAAAGACTGGTAAGGTATGGATTTTGAAGCTGCTTTTTCAATACCAGGGACTGAACCCAAGGGTGCTGAACCACTTTTTATTTTTAATTTAGAGACAAGGTCTTGCTAAGTTGCTGAGGCTGGTTTTCAACTTGTGATCCTCCTGCCTTAGCTTTCCAAGTTGCTGGGATCGCAGGTGTGCGCCACTCCACCCAGCTGAAAGCTCTGAAATTTTAACACCAATGAAACCAAAATCACTTGGCAGGAACAGATGATTTTACAGTCAGATGGTTTCTTCATCTTTGCTTCTAACAAAGTGGAAGGCAAATGCAATCTAACAGTCGGATAGACATCATTGATAATTCTGACAGAAGATCACTCACATGATTTGGGGTTTATAAACTAAAAGAAGTTCAAAATAGGGCTTGGGATATACCCCAGTTGGTAGAATGCTTGCCTTGCAAGCACAAGGCCCTGGGTTCGATCCCCAGCACTGCAAAAAAAAGTTCAAAATATTGAGTGGCCCTCCTACACCAACACTCCAACTCCGTCTACCATTTAAGTGAACAGTTTCTCAAAATTCACATTAAAAACAAACAAGAAAAGCTAAAGTGGCATTGAAGCCTGTCTCGTTTTGCCACTAGCATCTATCCACACAGATGAGGCGAGGAAGACAACATCTCATTGACATGCATTTCAATAAATTTCTACTTTCGTATAATAGATATTCAAAAACTGTGCAATGCACCCAGGTATGGTGGTGCACACTTGCAGGCCCAGTTACTCTGCAGGCTAAGCCAGTAGAATCCTTCCACCCAGGAGTTCAAGGTCAGCTTGGGCAACACAGGGAGACTTTATCTGCACAATAAAACAAAAATAAAAAATTGTGTACTGCACTTATTTTGATCAATTATGAACTAATAATCCCAAAGAAAATACTAAAACCTAAATATTAAATCTTGAAAAAGTTAAAAAGTTTAACTCACAATACTTATTTTGAAGTTGCAAAGAACTATGATAGGTTAAGGAATAAGAGATTTTCAAATAGTACATATATTGTATGAAGATAAAATCCTGTATGGGGAATGAAATGAAAATACAAGTTCAATTTAAACAGATGAGGTACAATGTAAGTTTATTCATACTGCTTAAAAGAAAGTGGACATCCAAGAAGCAATATTTAGAATGTACAATTTCAGATTAGCAGGTCAGGAAAAAAAAAAGTTTAAAGGCCACTGCTGCAGCTTCCACACAAGACTTCCTCAGGATGGGGCCTGGGCAGCCTCTTCAGCGTCCCCATATCCTGTGTTCCAGCTAACAAGCACTTGGAGTTCTAGTCATCTCTAAGACACAGTTCAGAAGGCAGCTCAGGGAGTGTATGCTAATTCAGTACCTCTCCCAGATGGAGTGTGAAGGAGACCAAGAGAAAACACTGAACACAAAATTCCAAGCAATTTCTTTTGGAAATTTAGGAAGTACTCCAAACATTTCTGGACTATCAGCAGGGCCCAACAGGAAAGGGCCCTGGACCTGAACGGGAAAGTGAGGGAAGACAAGGTAATTTTTAGTCTGAAAATTTAATTAAAGGTAACTGCAGGGCTGGGGTTCAATAGTAGAGCAAGTGCAAGGCACTGGGTTCAATCCTCAGCACCACACAATAAACAAATGAACAATTACATCTACAACTAAAAAAATATTAAAATATAAAAAAGGTGAGTGCAGAATGCTCTCAGTCTTGTGAGATCTTCAAACCACTGATAATGTCAATCATCAGCTACCTACAACCCTAATTTAAGCCACTGTTTTGGATGTGTCTTTTGTTTGTGGCCAAATCCAATTTCTTTCTTTCTATTTTTTAAAATATTTTTTAGATGTTGATATAGACCTTTAAGTTATTCATTTATTTTTATGTGGTGCTGAGGATCAAACCCAGTGCCTCACGTATGCTAGGCAAGTGCTCTACTGAGCCACAACCCATGCCCCCAAACCCGAATTCTAATAGTTCTAGTGCTATTTGTACCTTGCTTTTTTAAACTTAATGCTATATAGAACTCATTTCTATGAAAAATAGAAGGCTACATTATCATTTTTAAATATTAACCAGGCTAGGCGTATAACTTAGTGGCAGAGTGCTTGTCTGGCATGAGCAAAACCCTGGGTCTGATCCCCAGCATCATTAAAAAAAAAAAAAAAATCTGAAACTCTACAAGCCCTAAGACTTAATCTCAGTGACACCAGAGTTGGAGAGCTTGTGGCCAGAGGCCATTAGATAGGACACCCAGAAGGCAGAAGACATAGGGCAGAAGTGTCAAAAAGGAGAATGGCAGCAGAGGGCTGGTTGTGGCACTGGGGCTGGGGCCAAATAAGACAAAATGTGATTTGTGGAATATAAGGTGGTTAATGACATGCTCTCTGAGTGGGTGGCACTTGAACTGAGACTTAATAGATGAAAAGAAATCAAGCAGGCATGAAGAACCAGGAGGCAATGTCCCGACCAAAAGAATAACAAGTGCAAAGGTCCTGAGGCACGAAGGCAGCCAGAGGCTGGAACAAAGTCAACAGAGAACGACTGGAGATGCCAGGCACCAGGAGTCAAACTGTAAGACCCACAGTTATTTCTTTATAAGAGATTCCAGGCTCTGAGGATTAGAGCAAAAACTGAATAAAGTAACCCCAGATGCCCCCAGTTTACTGGCATAGAGCAGAAAGAGAGGAGGCAATGAGAGGACAGGCAGATGAAGCAACACAAGGACAGTGTGGGCTCCCAAAACTAAATGAGAAAGTCAACCAGAAGGGACAAAAGAGCAGGGTGAGGAAGAAAACTAGGACTCTGGCCAACAGTGTGGGTTGCAGGAAGGGATGGATCAGGCAGGCTGGGGCAGGAGCAGGTTGCTTCCCAAGCTTATATCCAGCTCAAAATTACTCCCTTTTCACCCTTTTCCTAACCTAGACTTACTCAGTGTGGGGACTATGCTGATCTTGGCCACTGCTCATATATGATATGCCAGTGACACCTCAAGTTCCCTGACCTCCAGGATAAGGGTCACAGAAACTAAAACTGCCCACAAGTCCAAACCCTCCATACTATTAATGATAAGACCCTTGACCAAGCAATGGGGAAGGGGACTAGGCCTTTAAGGATGTCAGAGGTGGGCTGGGATGGTGGTTCAGTGGTAAAGTGTTTGCCTCACACATGTGAGGCACTGGGTTTGATCCTCAGCACCACATAAAATGAATAAATAAAATAAAGGTATTGTGTCCATCTACAACTAAAAAATAAAAACAAAAAGAATGTCAGAGGGGTTCCTCAACTGTCCAAAAGAAGGGGGGTCATGTGTACCAAGTGTACTACTGGGCTGAGAACTACTGAGAACAGACAGATCAGTTTAAATACTGTTCTTGCCATTAACTGCCTGCATTACCTCTACATAAAGACAGAAAAGCCATCTATTTCAAACAGTCTGTTTGAGAACTAAATGCAATCGGGTATGTGCCTATTACACAGCAAAATACCCAAAAATGATCCAGTTTTTTTATTCTTCCCACTATTAGAAGGGGTTCAATTCAGACAATCCGACAGCTCCACTATTTTCTGGTTATGAGACTTTGGGTAAGGCACTTTCAACTCTGAGTCTTATTTTCTCAGGCAGTAAAATGAAGATTACATCTCTTACTGTGCATGGCTTTTGAAAAAAATTAAATAAGTATCAAATGTCAAGCACAGCTCCTGACACACAGTAACTACTCAATATACATTTTTTTTAATTATTACTGGTGAGTATAAATAACCAAAATGGGGAAGAAATGGGCGCGGGAAGAGCAGGACACGCCTATAAACGAAGCTCAGGTCTTGGCTGCTTGGAAAGGCAAGGAGTAATGACTTGAACGATAAGTCTAGCCTCTTCAGAACCACTCACCTGGTGGTTCCAAATAGAGCCCTCTTTGCTGCGCTCATCAGGGGTCAGACGCACGTACTGGCTCGTAAGCATAGTGCTGCCTTGGAAGTCCCAGAGAGGCATGGAGCTGGAACCAACCCCTGCAGGCAGAGACGGGCATAGACAGGTGCGTAAGAGGCCCTGCCAGGACTGGTATTGAGAAGGGCAGGAACCCACAGAACAGCTCTCCTCAAAAAAAAAAGGGCACGCCCTCTCCCAACCCAGCTCAGTCTTGCCCTCACCCTTCACCCATTCCCTTCCCGGGCCTCACCTTGGTAGGGCTTAATAAGCGAATGCTCCCGCTTGAGGTGTTCACTGTTGCCGTCAGTTATATCCGCAACCACTGACGCCAGCAACATAAGAAGATGTAGAAGTGTAACGGGGCCAGGGCCGGGGCCAGGAAGCCCAGGTCTTCCTGGGCACCGCCGGCCCCAGCCCCAGCGCCAAAACCAGCCCTCCGCCGCCATTCTTCTTTCCTCTTGACCACTTCCGTCCTAGGACTTCCGCCTTCCGGGTGTCCTATCTAATGGCCTCCGGCCGGAAGCCCTCCAACTCTTGTGTCACCGGGGAGTTAAAAAAACAAAGCCTCCCAGTCAAGGGGACGGCAGCTTTAGCAGATGGGCAGCCCCCTGTCCTGGCTGAGTGCCGTTCCATCACCTTGTAGGTTCCAGGCACCTGCCAGCCGGGCTCCGCAATGGGTTCTTACGCGCGACAGAGTTGCAGCCAATCATAGAGCAGCACGTTAGGTTTGTAAGCCAATGAGCAGAAAAATGGTTCGAGCCGGCGGGAATTGCGCGGCCTTCTTCTGAGCAGAGCACCGCGGAATTTGTAGTTTTTATCGGCTGCTTTCGCGAACTGGACGCGCAGCACTACGACGCCCTTGGCCTCTCGCCACTAGTCCGGTCTCAGGAAAGCCCTTTCCCAGTTTGAGGTGGGAGCGGTAGGGGAGGTGAACTCTAAATTGAAGTAGCAGACATTGATGCCTTGGACCCACTGAGTAACCCTCGGCAAGCCTTTAAGCCACTCTCACTTTATCTGCCCCCAGCTAGTTCCACGCGTTTGGAGATTTACAATTCTCCGCTATTTGAAGGCCTCCACTGCCCCCGACTCCGCAGGTCCTGCCGAGTTGAAGCAGGAGGAGCAGACCCGTGTCTTGGCCTGGGTCTCTAGTGATGGTTGGAACCTATCTGGATCCAAACCATGATGATGCCATGTCTTGGAAGAAGCATCCACGAAAATTTGGGAAAGCCGGGTGCGGTGGCGCACGCCTGTAATCCAAGCGATTTGGGAGGCTGAGTCAGGAGGATCACGAGTTCAAAACCAGCCTCAGCAACTTAGCGAGGCCCTAAGCAACTCAGTGAGACCCTGTCTCTAAATAAAATACAAAAAATAGGGCTGGGGATGTGGCTCAGTGGCCGAGTGCCCCTGGGTTCAATCCCTGGTTCCAAAAAAAAAAAAAAAAAAAAAAAAAAAAATTTGGGAAATCTGGCGATGGACAAGAGGTTAAAACTAGTTCAATAAATGATTTAATTACCAATACTTTTAAGTCAGAGTACTGAAATTCACATCGGAAATTCCGATTGACGCTTTTTCAAGAAAAAAATTGGAAAATCTAGACCCACATTCCAGCACGAGGACAGCAGACTGGAGCTGATGGGAACTGCCTCTCTACAAACGCAGCCCTCTTCCAACCTAGCCTCCAGATGGCCACTAATTTACATCAATTGTCTCAATTAATGACTCATGTTATAAAACCACAGGATGTGATGTTGGTTGGTTGCTCATTTATTTTAAGAAGCTGCCCTCTTAAATGAATGAACTTATTAAGTATTGAGTACTGAGACTTCTTTTCTGGGTCATTTATTTGTCTTATTTTTGTGGTACTGGGATTGGACCAAGGAGCACTTACCACTGAGCTACATCCCCAACCCTTAAAAAAAAAAATTTTTTTTTTTGAGATAGGGTCTCCCTAAGTTACTAAGACTAAACTTGAATTTTTAATCCCATCTCCACTTCCAAGAAGCTGGGATTATAGGCATGCACCTCCATGCCCAGCTCTGAGTCATATATTTTAAATTATTGTTTTGTGATAAAGCAATACATTATCATGGTGTGCTTATGTATACACCACAGGGTATCCTAAGGCAGGGAACCCTCCCAGTATCAAACTGAGGACACTTGAGTCTCTTATATAAAATGGCATACAGGCTGGGTGTGGTAGCACAGGCCTATAATCCCAGTGACTTGAGAGGCTGAGGCAGGAGGATCCCAAATTATGAGGCCAGCCTCAGCAACTTAGCAAGGTCCTAAACAACTTAGTGACACCCTGGCTCTAAAAATAAAAGGGCTGGGGATGTATTTCAGTGATAAACACCTCTGGGCCAAATCCCCAATATAAAAAAAAAAAAGGAAAGGAAAATGGCATAGAATTTGTGCATATATATAACCTATGCACATCCTCTCTTATTTAAATAAGATTACTTATATCTAATACAATGTAAATGAAATGTAAATAGTTGTTACATTATATTTAGGGAATAATTACAAGAAAAGTCTGTATGTATTCAGTTCAGATTAAAAATTTTTTCCTACTATTTCCCATCCACAGTTAGTTGATTTGGTGAGTGTGGATCCTGCAGATTCAGAAAGCCAGTTGTATAAATGTGTACGTATATATAGAGAGAGAGGGAGAGAAAGAACACAAACATATGTGCAACAAAAGTCCTCCGCCTCCCCTCCAATGGGTCTATGCTTCTGGAGATTTATCTAAACCTGTACAAACAAGGACATGGACATTCCATGAGGACTGGGATTTTTGTCAACTACAGTCACTGCTGAATCCCAGCATCTAGAATAGTGCACATAAGAAGTGGTTAGTTGGAGAAAGACTGAATATTTGTTATAGAACCTGGAATTGGGTCATGAAGAATGAGTAGGAATTTACCAGGGAGGGAAATAGCATTCTCAGTAGAGACAACATGCGATACCAAGCCAAGGAGGATGCCTGGAAGCATTAGGAATACAACAATTTGGAACAGATAAGAAGTATGTGCCTGGAGATGGGAATGGCTGAGACCAAAATTCAAAGGATCTTTAGTTCCCCACCAAGGAGCATGGTCATTTTATTATTATTATTATTATTCTTTTTTGCAGTGCTGGGCATTGAACCCAGGACCTTGTGTTTTCGAGGCCGGCACTCTACCAACTGAACTATATCCCCAGCCCAAGCGTGGTCATTTTGAAGAACTCAGTGAGATGGTTTTAAGTACAGCAGTGACTGAAGTATGCATTTCTCTAGCTGGAATGAAAGGAGACTGGAGGGGAGTCTGATAGGAAAGCAATTCATTTTGACCAGATAAGAGAGGGAAAGACCTCAGACAAGGATGCCTCCACAGTGAAGAAGGACCAGAAGTCCCAGTCAGAAACTAGATATTAGTAACTGTTCTGCTGTGGGAAGACAGAGTCAGTGGGCTTCCCACTGTTGTGGGAAGTTGAGGACAGTGTTCTGTGTTCCAAGTATTCCATGGAGCAGAGAAAACTAGACGAGGGCTTAGAGCTGAAAAATCCCAGGGTTAGCTGAGGTCCCTGTGCTGAAGCTAGGGCAGAGTTAGAATTGGCATCCCTGTTGGAGAGTTGGGGAGAAGCATTTTTTCAGCAGCAGGAGAGGACAAACTTAAGAGGAGATCCTGGCCTGGGGGTGTAGCTCAGTGGTAGAGCACTTGCCTATCATGTGTGAGGCATGGGCTCCATCCTCAGCACCACAAAAATAAATAAGTTAAATAAAGGTATTGTGTCCATCTACAACTAAAAATTTTTTTAAAAAGTAATTAAAAAAAGAGGAGATACATGTGACTGGTTCCTTCAGGGGAGGAAAATGAACTGTTGGCTCCCGGGCTGGTGGAGGTTCATGCCCAGGTCCCAGAACCCAGGGTGCATTTGCCATTAGCAAGTCTCTAACATGATATAGATAGCCTTGAATAACTCACTTCTCTCTGAGCCTCAGTTTCCTGATCTATAAAATAGGAATAATGAATACCACTCACAGAATGGTTGGGAGGATCAATTCATATCCTGTCCGAAGACACTGTAAACTGTAAAACATCCTATGAGCATAGGCCTGGATCTATGGCACAGCAAATAGGCAGACTCCACTTATGGTATTCATCCTAAACCCCCTCATAGGTACTCTGAGAAGACCACCATTGAACCTGTAGGTTCTATCCCCAATACTATAAAAACAAACAAACAGATTCATCTTTAAAACACCATTGACAATGATCTATGTCTGAAAGCAACCTCATCCCCACCCCCTACACAAATTAAGTCTAACTGAATCCCTCTGTCTGGATAAACTGAAGCAAGATGTTTGAAAGAGGTGAATCAGGTGTATTAACTAAGGTCATGCTAGTTGCTATAACAAATAAACCCTAATGTGTACAATGGCTCAAAGAAGTTTGTTTCTAGAGAGCTGCCATAGCTGTCCAGATCTCATATTCCATGTTGATGGATGGCATTCTTCATGAGCTAATGCACAGACATCACTTCTTCCTTCTTATGACTCCACAATCCCCTAGGGTCTCATCTTCTATATACAGTCAGTTAAAGGAGAAAGACGTAGAAAGCCCACACCTAATTCTTCAAAGCCTGGTCCAGAAATGGCATGTCATTCCACTAACACTTAATTGATGGGAACTGGTCACTTGGTCACAAGTACCTATAATGTTCTTACTTTTCTTTCTTTTTTTTTTTTTGTTTTATGTGTGGTGCTGGGGATTGAACCCAGGGCCTTGTGCATGCGAGGCAAGCACTCTACCAATTGAGCTATATCCCCAGCCCACAAGTGCTTTTAAAGGGTTCTGGGAAGTTGACCTCCATGTGCCAAGGAGGATCAGGTGGGTAGTGAGGAGTGACTCAGTTTCTGCCACTGAAGAGTTCAGGTCACAGCCCTAGAAGGAGACAGTGGGGCAGAGATAGATTATAGAGCAGGGGTTACTACCTTGTCTCTATAAAAGATGTATCCCAAACCAGAGTGGTGGGTGACTTGAGGTCCCTAAGTAAGCCCACACTCAGAGTAAAATATGAGTCCTTGTAATGGGGACATGTATGTGTAAGTAGGAGGCAAACTGAGGACTCTGGTTAAAGGACATGAGTTCATCTGGGGCTGGGTCAGGGCTGAGGATAGGGGTTACCTGTCCCCCACAATATTCACATGTTGAAACAATAACCCCCAATGCAATGGTATCTGGAGATGCTGGAGATGAGGACTTGGGAGGTAACTAGGTTATGTGTAGGGATCTCTTATGGTGGCATTAGCACCCCTTAAGAAGAGACTGCAGAGCACATGTTTCCTCTTCTCTGCTCTTTCACTTGAGGACATGGCAAAAAGCCATCTGCAAACCCAGAAAGGGGACTCCATCAGACACTGAATCTGCCAGCACCTTGATCTTGACCATCCCAACCTCCAGAATTGTGAGAAATGAGTGTTGTTTCAATCACACAGTCCATGGTATTTTTCTTATATAAATCTGAGCTGAGACAGTTCTACAACAAGACAGAATTTCTATATGGATGAAAATGAATAAACATAGCCTTTAGCATAGAGGTACCTGGTCTGTTCACCCAGTTAGGTGAGATGCACATACCTTGTTACATATGTCACTAGGGTAACTGTACATATGGGCCTGTATACAGGAGTGCCTGTCACATGTGCCTGTCCAAGGAACAGAAGTGCCTATGACTGAACACCCAGGTGCCACTTGTGTGGGACAGCCCAAGTATTTATGATGTGTACACCTGAGTGGTCTGTGTGTGTATGACTATGAACACCAGGTGTCTACTATATGTACACCTGGGCACACACATGAGATGAGAGCCTGTAGGTGTTTGGAATTAGGGTAATAAATCTGCATGTGCACAACTGCCTGGGGCAGAGGTACTGAGCATGCGCACTGCTGGCACACAGTAGGTATAAGATAAGGGGGTGCTGAGCAAAGTACACATGTAGATATGCAGGATCCAGAGCACATGTAGGCATGTCCACAGGACCCTCTACCAGGTGCCAGGTACGCAGGTGCCAAATGTGTGACCCTGCACTCTGTGCTCATACATAATCTTGGAGCTCCCAAGGCTGAGCCAGACCAGGCTTCTCCCTGGTGTGTGTTGGTGCCTGCGTGGGGTGCTGCCAAGGGTGTGTTGGTGACGTGTGTGTGTGCACACGCGCGCTCACGCGCATGAACATGTGTGTGTATGTGTGTGTGTGTGTGTGTGTGTGTGTGTGTGTGTGTGTAGGAAGAGGCGTTCGCTCTCTTAGACCTTGCTTCTTTCTGTGGTTTGGTTTCTATAGAGACACTTCCTGTGGCAGAAAAAAGAGGTAGTGAGCTGGTGTTTCAGGATGTGAGGGCCCAGAGGAGCAGAGCGCGGCTCTCTCTGACGCCTGCCTGCCACTGTGCAAGCTCTGTCCGGCACTGCCCACAGTCCCCATGGTGGGCGGCCCCTGCAGCAGGGACCCGTGATCAGCAGCGGCATGCCAGGGAAGCCCAAGCACCTGGGTGTCCCCAACGGGCGCATGGTGAGTGCTGGCTGTGGACCAGGGCCACAAGGAGGGGGTGGGCACACCCAGGGTGGAGTCCAGGAGGCACACCCGGCAGGGCTAAGCAAGAGCCCACGGGCTGCCACCAGGCAGGAGAAGTAGGGTACAGATAACCACAGGCAGTGGACCTGGTGCCCTTGCCCCAGGACCCTTCTGGATGGCCCTGCCAGGAACCTGGTGTAACCCTGGGGATGAGACCAGAGCAGAGTGGGCAAAGGCTTATGGTCCAGCATGCAAGTCCGACGCTCTACTCCCTTACCAGCTACTGGTGCTAGCCTCATCTGGAGCAGCTTGCATCCCAGGCTAGCAGAGAGACCTGATATGCCCCTGGCCCACTGCCCACCTCTATCGTGGCCCAAGCCCCTCTCTCTCAGTCCCTTCCTTCCCCTCCTTACTCCATACCCCAGGTGCCCAAGGTCAGGTTAGGGGCAGCCCCTGCTGGGTCCCTGCCCTCTCGCTCCACCTGCTCTGAAGGCTTTCTGCCCAGACTAGCATTCTTTGGGCAGCCTCGGATGGGTCTGCAAGGTCAGGCCAGGTTAGACAGCTTCTGCCTGTTCTATTCCTGGGCTTCCAGGAAGGGTGGGGATAGCTGAGCATTAGGATGCCTCTGGCTGCAGTTGCCCTTCCCTTATACCCTCTCCCGAGTTCCTTAACCCCCATCAGAGCTGTCTTCAAAGGTTCTGACTCTTCATTCATTCAACAGATGGGGAAGGCTGCTTTGGGCCTCCTTTTCTCCCCTAGGGTTCTGGCTCACTTGAAAGAGTCCCCCAACAACTCCAGGAAGACAGTGTGCAGCACCCCAAAAGGGGTCCTAGCCTAGTACCACAGGACAAAGTCAATGGATCTAAGGTGACCTGGGTTACAGTTTTAGCTCTGTTGTCCCTTACTGGCAGGGTTCCTCTCTGACCATTAGTTTCCTTATCTGTAAAATGAGGAGACTGAAATGTATCACAGTCTTGTTGATATGACTAAGTAGAATGATGAATATGAGGTCCTTGACCCATTGTAAGAGCTGGGCAAATGTCAGCCCAGTGCTCCCTACATTCTTAGCCTCTCTTCAAGACTCTCCTGCCTCATCAAGAAACTGAACCACCCCAAAGCCCTACCCCTGCCTCCAATTTCCAAAATATGTCTCCTACTCTCCTTCCAGCATCTTTCTTGTTTATCTACAGGCTAGCTTGGGTGGGAGACAGACTGATTTTTTCAAAGCTGGCTTAACTCCATCTCATTGTCTTTATCATTAACCCAACTTTGAAAGTTCAAGGACCATGGGGCCTTGCACTTCCACCCCAGGGGAATGATGCTTTTTTCAACCTTCCCCAAATGTCCAGGCCACAAAGCCAGTGGGGAGCAGCCCAAACCCACCTCAGAAGAGCAGTTGGATTGATGTATTGGCACAGCGCCTAGAACTGCAGGGCAGCACAGGGGCCCCAAAGACAGACCCAGCCTCTGTTCCTCCAGTGCTAACCATGGCTTCTCTACCCCAAAGTCATTCAGAGTAGGAAGGGTCCCCCCAAGCTCTGTCCCCAGTCCTATCAAGCCCACAAATGCCCTGGTTTCTTGCAGCAGCTATCACACACAGGGCATCTTCACCTTTCTGGGCCCATTCTGAACTCTCTCTGTCAGCCCTTGGAATCTTCAGGGTCACAGATTGTCTGCTGACTGGCCACTGGGCAGTTTTTTGAGGCTGTGCTCATCTGGGGGAGGGAGGGGTGGACAGGCATTGGCAACTGTGGCAGGGGTGGGGATGGAGAGGCACCTGTTAGCCAGGTGTCTGATTCCTTCCAGAAGTTACCTCCCAAGGGGAGCTTGGAGGAATAAATTATGTGCCCAGGTCAGTTGTCAAGGAGAAGGGTCAGCATTTGGACACCTCCCCTCAGCACTGCCTGGCTCTGGTCTTCCCCTCTGCCTGCTGCCACCCCCACCCTTCGTCATCCCCTGCTGATGCAGCTTCAGTTCTCAGCCTTTCTGTCACTCAGCTTGTCAGGGAGTTATGATGAAACTGTCTCTTAGAGATGGCTCTCAGCCCCCTCCCAGGAATATCTTCATGCACCCCAGTTGCCACTGCACTTGGGAACTCTCGCTCACTCATTCACTCAACCCTCCTCGGGGTCTGCTGAGTGCTGCCCCTCTGCGAGTCACTTAAGACCCAGGTCATTGACCCTAGTTCCTGCCCCCAGACATCTCTGTTTGGCAAGGCACAGAAGACATGGGTGAAATAAAATCCAGTTTGGAGTTAGAGCCGCAGGTCAGGGAAGAGAAAGGCTAAGAGGGGCATGGCAGGAAGGACTGAACTTCTCCACTAATTTCATGCACTGGAGAAGACGGTCCCTAAAGCTAGATGGAGAAATGGCATCAAGATGCCTGCATGTGGGCAAACAGGGTGGGTGCAGATGGACTTGACCAAGGGGAGGCTTCAAGTTAAACCTGGCCAGGGGCAGTTATCATATTCTCTTACTGTCAGGGGGACCTGATTAGTGTTCCCCTCCTGCCAAGGAGACCTACCTAGTAAATTCCATATGTCTCTTTCTGTGTTCCTGGTGCTTAAGAAATGTTGCTCCAGGGCAGTGTGACCTCACAGAGGTGTCAATGCTGGGGGTCAGCTACACAGGGCTGGCTTAGGATGAAGGGATCAGGCATCCAGGGTTGTGTGTAGACATCCCTGGAGAGACTCTCAGAGCATCCATTTTCTGAAGAACGAAATAAGACAATGATAGAGGTGTCCAGGACAGAAGATGCTCAATAAATCTCCCTCCATTTTAGATATGACCCTTTCATAGGACACAGTTCAAGAGGAACCCCTGGGCCCTTCACCCCTCCTGAGCCTCCAGGCTCCCCTGCTCACAGAGGGAAGCAGTATTGTGAAAAACTCAGATTCCTGTGGTGGACAACTTGGGTTCTAATCTCAGCTCCGCCACTTTTCACCTCTAATTTCTTTGGTCCTCGGTTTCCTCATCTGTAAAATGGGGGCATGATACCTGCTGCAGAGCATACATTTACATATTCTTTTTTTTTTTTTTTTTTGAACTGGGGATTGAACTCAGGGGCACTTAAACACTGAGCCACATCCCCAGCCCTATTTTGTATTTTTTATTTAGAAACAGGGTCTCACTGAGTTGCTTAGGGTCTCACTAAGTTGCTGAAGCTGGCTTTGAACTCATGATCCTCCTGCCTCAGCCTCCGGAGTCGCTGGGATTACAGGCGTGTGCCACCATACCCGGCTTACATATTCTTACATGAATGAAATGAATACATGGGTGTGAGCTGCCAATGGGTGCCTGTCACACAGTTGGAGCTCAGGAAATTTGGGACCTCATCCTCACTTTAGTATCCCTCAGGTGCCAGCTAGTCCCTGAAGGCCTACTTCCTAAGATCAAAGCATGGCAAACTAAAGCCCATCTGTGGTCAGGGGTGTCACTGGTCACCACGCCCTTCCTCACCCTGTCTTCCCCTTTTCTTCCATTCACTCTCCACTTCTCCTCAAGCAGGCAGAAGCCAGTGAGGGGTGGGGGATACGAGCTCTGCTCAACCAAACTTCCCCAGGCCAGGATGCAGCTTTACCAGAACACACTGGTGACTGCACACACAGGGCCTCATTGAACCTTCACAGCAGTCTGGGGAGGTTGGGAAGGCTAAACCCCTGCTACCCAGGAGGAAACAGAGGCTCAGGGAAGAGAGGGTACTTGCCCACCAGTGGCCAAGCTGGAATTGAACTCTATCCCTCCTCCATCCCAGCTCCAGATTTCTGTTGCCATACCTGCTCAGTCCCAACTCTGCTGTCAACAACTAGTGGGGTCGAAGAGGCTCCAGATGAAGGAGACAGAGGCAGATGCTGGGGCTTTCAATGACTGAGCCTTGGGGATGAAGATGATGCCTGGGCCATGGCCCTGAGGGCTGCTTGGGAGCACCTGGTCAAAGAGGGTGCCTTTGGAGCCCGGTGTTCACCTCAACCAGGCCCACCCTCCAGGAGCTACCAGATGTGCAGGGGAGGAAGGGCCAGACCTGGGGTCACCTAGGCTCGCTGGAAGGAAGGTTCTGAGGGACTGGTATTGAAAGATGACAGAGGTCAATGGGCAGGGATCTGGAACATTATGTGTGTGGGGGGTGGGGGGTGTAGAAGCAGCTACTCAGAGAAAACAACCAAGTAGGAAGCAGGAGTAGGTAGGGGTGTGGGGAAAATAGAAAAGTTTGATAGAGTGTAGGGTGGAGATGAGGGAGAGGGTTCTTAGGCCCAGGGAGGATTTTAACTGTCCTCTGGCACCTGCAACAGGACTTAGTGGGGTCAGAGTGGGCAGGGTCCCAGGTGGGACCATGAGGAAGGGGAGGACCTGGAGAGCACCACTTAAGGACACAGACATTCAATTCAACTTAATGAAGAAATGAAACCTCTGAGAGCTGAACCCAAGGGAGCGTGGGCTGCTCCGGTCCTGCACCTTTGGCCAAGTCTGTGATTCCTGGCCACAGAGGGCCCCACGCAAAGGAGAGGCTGAGAGGGGGCCAGGACAGAGGCTGCGGGTGTGCGGGAAGGGCCAGGCCAGGCAGCCCTCGCGGAGTGGGAGGGCGCTGAGGGCTCTGAAGCTGGGAACGCAGCGGCAGCTGCAGAGCAGCCGTGGGGAGGAAGAAGGCGAGGAAGAGGGAAGGCAGGTGCGGGCTGTGGAAGCCGCCAGGAAGGAAAAAAGCAGGCTGGAGAAGGACTTCGCAGCGGGGTGGGGAAGGCATTCCGCACGTCCCTGCTCGCAGCTGCCCCCTGTCCCCAGGAGTTAGGACGTTCTCCCCGTAACTGTGGGAAGCACTGACATTCGTCGGGGGAGATGACTCTGATGACGCGGGTCACCTGGGGGAGTGCAGAGGTGGGGCAAGCGAGGGCGCGCAGGGCGTGGTGTGCTGGGGAGCGTGTCCCACGCCTAGCAGCTCCGTGCAAACTTTGTCTCCTGCTCAGCAACTTCGTACTCCATGCACCAGATGGGAGAGGGGGACTCGGGGAGGAGTGCAAGGTCTAAAACTAGAAAAAGGCAGCATCAGGCATCAAAAATAACGGTAATATTCTTTGAACATTTATTACCTTACAGATAATCTGCTGAGTTCCTTATGTCTATTTAACTTATTGAATGGAAACTTTAAAAGTCGCCCCATTTTTAGAGGAAGAAAATAAGGCACAGAGAGGTTAAGTATTTTTTTCCAAGGTCACAAATCATAAATTTGAACTCAGGCCATCTGGGGCAGTGCCTACTTTCCACTGCTTTTAAAATAAGGTAGACGAGCCGGGTGTGGTGGCGCATGCCTGTAATCCCAGCACCTAGGAGGCTGAGGCAGGAGGATCGCGAGTTCAAAGCCAGCCTCATAAATTTAGTGAGGCCCTAAGCAACTCAGTGAGACCCTGTCTCTAAATAAAATAAAATACAAAATAGGGCTGGGGATGTGGCTTCAGTGGTCGAGTGCCCCTGGGTTCAATCCCCAGTACCTTAAAAAAATAAAATAAGGTAGATGTATCAAACTGGCCCAAAGGCCTCTGAGGGGAGTGTGAATTCCTTTTAGGGAAGAGGGTGGCAGCTCAGGGCCAGTCAGCATTGCTGTGCTGGGAAGAAACTCAGGACATCTGGAGCACCACACAGTCTTAAAAAGAAGACAGAAAGTTGTTTTTCTTTTCTTTTCTTTTCTTTTCTTTTCTTTTCTTTTCTTTCTTTCTTTTTTTTTTACATAAAATGTATTGATTTTTAAATGTGGGAAAGTCCTTTAAACTTATAAAAAAAAGTTCTGGGGAAAAACAGTGTAATAATAAGATTTGGCTTACGGATGGCTACTCTGTGATCTGGGTGTTAGCATGGTGGAAGCCAGGAGTAGAGAAACAGGGCAGGGAAGGCTTTCTGGGAGAAATGTTCCGAGGCCTGTTTCCAGTGGGGATGGAAAGAAGGAACAGGTGATGGAAGCTCTTATGACAGGACCTAATAAAAATGTAGGAGGTGAGAGGGAGGGAGGAATTGGGGATGACTCAGGTGATGGGAAGAGACGGGAATGTAGGAAAGCTGATTCAGTTCTCCATTTTGGCGGAGGCAGAGAGGGGCTTCCATTTGGGATTGGTTGAGTTTGAATGTCTCAATTGGTAGAAATGTTAGCAGGAAGTTGGCTACATATGGTTGGCGCTAGAGATCTGGGAATAGGGTGGGGTGGACAAAGAGCCAGGACAAAAAGGTAGCCTAGGGAAGGGTAGAGGTCATTCTGTATGGGTAGGAGATCATGAGGAAACTGGGGAGCTGCTAGGAAGGTAGGAAGGGAACATAAAGAAACTCAATAGTAATTATGAGAGGAAGATTTTTCTGTTTCACTAATGATTGGGATTCCCAGAGAAGTCATTTCGTGTGTGGGGGGGGTGGGGGGACGATGGAGTTGGCCTGTACAGCAGTGCTAGTCATAGTGTGACCCAGTGGCATTAGCATTACCTGGGAGCTAATTAGAAATGGAGAGCCTTAGGCCCCTATCCTGGATCTACTAAACTTCAGACAGTGGTCATTCTATGCTAAAGTTTAAAATCCAATGTTCTATACTATAAAAATAGCACCCTGTGCCTTGCCCAAGGTGGGATGGGATCTATGGAAGACCCTGCACCCCAAGAAGAAACAATAAGGCGATCATTGACTAGAGAGACCTCTCCTTCCTCTAAGACAACAGCAAGTATTGATAAAGCCTTTAACATGTGTTTGCCACTGTTCTATATGCTATAAATATATTAAACGGATTCAGATCCTCACAACAGCCCCAGGAAGGAAGCTACTATTCTTAGCATCATCCCCTATTTACAGAGAGAGGCCAACAAGTGAACTGATTTGCCCAAAGTCACACCGCTAGTAAGTAGCAGAGACAGGATTAAAAGTTGCAATGCACACTTGGGCTTACCCATAGGGCTGGGAGAAGAGGGAACCAGGGGCCACCACAAGTTAACTGGCATAAGTCCCAACACACAGTGGTTGGTACATGATGGAAAAGAAACCTGGGCAGCCTGCGCAAAACCCTGACCAAGCAGTGACTGGCTGGGGACAACCAGCTTGCTTCTCCAGGCAGAGAATACAGTTCCAGCTCCCAGGAGGTTGGAACTGTTCCTTGGAGTTCCTCATTGGGCTCTGCTCTGATTTTCTACCTTGGATCTCTCCTAGGTTCTGGCTGTCTCAGATGGGGGTAAGTAACAGAATGTGGAGACCCGGCTAGGGGGCAGAGGGGAGGGAGATGGGAGTGAGTGGGGATACTCTGCCACTTGAGATTTTTCCAGGGGAGGTATCTGTTGAGTAGATGCCTACCTGGAAGGGGGGTGCTGAGACCAGGAAAGGAAGCCAGGCTCACCCCCTCTTGTCCATCTCCCTGCAGAGTTGAGCAGCACAACAGGGTCCCAGGGCCAGGGAGAGGGCAGAGGCAGCTCCCTCAGCATCCACAGCCTCCCCAGTGGCCCCAGCAGCCCCTTCCCCACCGAGGAGCAGCCTGTGGCCAGCTGGGCCCTATCCTTCGAACGGCTGCTGCAAGACCCACTGGGCCTGGCTTACTTCACAGTAAGTTCTAGGGTGGGGTGAGATGGGATGAGCAGATGGCAGATGCTTCTGCAGGAGGAGGGGCAGGAGTCATGGGAGAGGGCATGGATGGAACTTCAGGTTGGTGGGAGTGGGGCTCTTCCCTCCTCTCCACCACCTAGCCTTTCTTTGATGCCCTCCCTCTTCTCCCAGTTGGGGACTCTTCTTCCTTCTATCTGTCTTCATCTCTGCTTTTGTTTTTCTCTGTGCCTCCGGATCTGCAGCCATCTGTTTGTCTGGCCCTATCTGTCTGGCTAGTCTCTTGGTCCTGTGTCTGTCCCAATCTCTTTGAACACATTCCCCAATTCAATCTCTGTGTCTGACTGCCTCCCCCTTTCTCCTCCTCCCAGGAGTTCCTGAAGAAGGAGTTCAGCGCGGAGAACGTGACTTTCTGGAAAGCCTGTGAGCGCTTCCAGCAAATCCCAGCCAGTGACACCCAGCAGGTGGGCTGGGACGAAGGGAGCTGGGTCAAAGGGATGGGGCCAGGAGCTGGGCCTAGTCCCTGACCTTCTTCCCCTGTCCTCCTCCCCCAGCTAGCCCAGGAGGCACGCAACATCTACCAGGAGTTCCTATCCAGCCAGGCATTGAGTCCTGTGAACATCGACCGTCAGGCCTGGCTCGGTGAGGAGGTGCTGGCCCAACCGCGGCCGGATATGTTTAGGGCACAGCAGCTTCAGGTGAGCGGTGTCAAGGGGCTCGGCCTGCGCTGAGAGGGCGTACTTTGGAAGAAGACAAATGGGGAGAGGGCGAGGTCAGATGCAGGGGAGGAGCCTGAGCAGCGATGGGGACTAACTTGGATGAGGAGCCTGAGCCAAAGACTGGGCCCTGCGGGAGTTACCAGAGGCTATTGCGAAGGAAGGACCGGCTGAGGGCGGAGCTTAGCTGGGTTGGGGGCGGGGCCCAGAGTAGGGGCGGGGCCCAGGCCCTGGAGGAACTGATCCTTGGTAGGTTGGGGGCGGAGCCCGCGCCCTCCCCCCACCACGCCCCCCCCCCCCCGCCCCCGCCCTTACTTCCGACCTATTTGTCCCGTAGATCTTCAACTTGATGAAGTTCGACAGCTATGCCCGCTTTGTCAAATCTCCGCTGTACCGCGAGTGCCTTCTGGCCGAGGCGGAGGGGCGTCCCCTGCGGGAACCAGGCTCCTCTCGCCTCGGCAGCCCTGACACCACAAGAAAGGTGAGGATGAGGGGCGGTGGGAGTCCGGGTACCCAGCGGACTGTCTTCAAGAGGGTACACCGCTGAGTGCACATCTGTGAGTCTGAGCCCATAATCTGGATGTGGGCTGGGGCCTTCCCTTTACCTGCAGAAGCCGAAATTGAAACCTGGGAAGTCGCTGCCTCTGGGTGTGGAGGAGCTGGGGCAGCTGCCACTAGCTGAGGGTCCTGGTGGCCGCCCACTCCGCAAGTCTTTCCGTAAAGGTGAGGACAGGAGTGGGCCCTAAAGAAGGGGTGGGGGAGTTTGCGCAAGTTTTGGAAATGCCCTCTTCCTCCTCTTTGGCCCACCGACAATCGGTAAGTCTGAAAAAAAAGTAAAGGAGCCGGGCGCGGTGGTTCGGGACGCTGAGGCAGGAGGATCACGAGTTCAAAGCCAGCCTCAGCAACTTAGCGAGGCCCTAAGCAACTCAGTGAGACCCTGTCTCTAAATAAAATACAAAATAGGGCTGAGGATGTGACTCCGTGGTGGAGTGCCCCTAGGTTCAATCCCCAGTACCAACCCCCCCCAAAAATCATAAAAAATAAAGTAAAAGATATCCATGTTCCTGAGACCACCTCATTTCCCCGGGGTGGTTTATTCCCCGGGGAAATGAGGTGGTCCCAGAAGTTAGGAAGACCTCCATAATAACAATACTTCCAGGGACCTACACCACGTTGGGCCTCTGCAAGATAGCTCCAAACAAGGTCCACAAGGTGGGGGAAGAGGCCTTGTGGAATGGATGGAGGGAAGAGGGGCTATTCCAGCTTATAGCTCCCTCTCCCCTAGAGCTAGCTGGAGGGGTCGCAAACTCAGTCTTGCGCCGAGAGTCTCAGGGCTCCCTCAATTCCTCCGCCAGTCTGGACCTTGGCTTCCTTGCCTTCGTCAGCAGCAAATCTGAGGTGAGCTGACTGCTGGGGGAAATGAGGTACAGTATAGGTTAGCTCCACTACTCAGAGGTCCTTTATTTGATCCCCTCATTCCCAGTTGATGTTCCCACTTCCATTCCTGACTTGCCCTGTATAGCTAACCCCTCTGACTCCTTCATTTCTCCCTGTCCTCGCTACATTGGAACCCACGCTTATCATGGGTGCACATCCTCAGCTGTCAAATGTGTGTGCATGTGTGGGTGCCCAAGTGAACACAGTAAGTGTTTGTTTTAATGGGTGAAACTGTCTTTGAGTGTCCACAAGCTTGGGTGTGCATATCCCCCTTCCTTCAGTAAGATGACTCTTAGCTGCCTCCAGGTGTGTCCTAGATTGTGTGTGTGCCCCAGTGGGTTTACCTATCTCTGTGTCTGCATACCTTGCATGTGTACAAACAACTTCCCCCAACTCCTGCCCATGAGCAGAGCCACCGGAAGAGCCTTGGGAGCACCGAGGGAGACAGTGAAAGCCGGCCAGGGAAGTACTGTTGTGTGTACCTGCCTGATGGAACAGCATCCTTGGCCCTGGCCCGACCCGGCCTCACTATCCGGGACATGCTGGCAGGCATCTGTGAGAAACGAGGCCTCTCTTTACCTGATATCAAGGTCTACCTGGTGGGCAATGAGCAGGTATGAACCTGACCTGGCCCCAACTTTAACCTCCTTCCTGATCCTGACTCTAACTCTATTCCCAATCCACTAGACCAACCCTAATTCTAACCTCATTCCCTATCATCACCTTCTTTCTAACTCTATCCTGCACTGCAACTCTACCTATCCCATGCCAGCTCCAAATTGACCCCAGTACCAACATTTCACTCAAACTTGAACATTCACTATGTTCCACAAAAATCCTATCCCCCTCCATGCCAATCCTGGTTTCCAGCTTTATCCACCAACCTACTGTGATGGTCTCAGGGAGGTCAGGAGAAGTCACTGCTGGATCTGGGATTCCCCCCTTTCTTTCACTCCCACAGTGCAGACTGTCATTCACACAGGCATACCCCTGAAATTGCCACTTGGGGAGAGGCCTCACCTCCTCTGCCACTGGGGGCATCCAACTGCACCTAATCCCTGAACAACTTTCCTTTAAGTGCAAACTAGCATTACACTTTAAAGAGGACCCAAGAGGAAAACTTTCTTTCAACAAAACCATCCAGCTTTGGCTCAGTGGTGCACCTCTGTAATCCCAGCAGCTCCAAAGGCTCAGGCAGGAGGATTGCAAGTTCAAAGCCAGCCTCAGCAACTTAGTGAGGCTCTAAGCAACTTAGCAAGACCCTGTCTCTAAATAAAATACAACAAAGGTCTGTGATGTGGCTCAGGGGTTAAGTGCCAGGAAGTTCAATCCCTGGTCCCAAAACAGAAGCAAAAAACTTCCAGTGAGTTGGGGGGAGGGAGAAGGAACAATGCTGCATTCCAGGGGAACAATCAAGATTTCATTTACCTGGTAGGCAAGTCGTAATGCCCTGACAAGGTGGATGAGCTGAGGAACCCAGACCTAGGCTCTACCCTCCAGGCTTACTGGCTGGAGGTGAGCCAGGCAAGAGATAACTAGGCAGGAGGAGTCAAACCTCCAGAGGGAGTCTCTTGGAGACAGGTAGGTATTTCTGGCCAGGGTCTGGGATGCTTCATGGAAAAGGCAGCAATTGATGAGGATGGGGAAGAGATTGCCTGACAGCTGTGGGGGACAACATTCCAGGCAAAGGAAAGAGCTTAAGTAAAGGCCTGGAGGTCAGTACTTGCAGGACATGTTCAGGGACCTGGAATGCAGGGGTGTGATGGCAGCAGTAGGAGGCACTCTGCCTACTCTCTTAGGCCACTAGAGCCCAGATGGGTTTTCATGCCCGCTAAATATAACTTTGCCACCCACACTCCACCTGTCCCTGTAGCACAGCACAGGCCTACTATCTGGGAGAGGCTGTCCCCCTCCCTCCCACGCTCCCACCCCTGGGCTAGCATAGGCAGTGGGGCTTTGGGGTGTGTTAACAACTAAGTTACTGTTTATGTACCTACTGTGTATTGGGCACTGTGCCAGATGCTTTGATTCTTTGGTCTCATAGCAATTTGGGGGACATAAAGCATTTTTTTGTGTGTGACGAGGCAAGAAGTTCCCTTAGTATTTTTGTTTTGTGATACTGGGGCCTCATGTATGCTAGGCAGTCATTCTACCACTGAACTTTATCCCCAGCCCAAGAAGTATCCTTAGTAAGGCAAGAATGAGACAAGTGAACAGGTGTTTAAAAGGGGATAAAGCTTGGCTAGCTGACCAAAGGTGGGTGGTGAGGGAGGAAATGTATCCAGCTATTCTGGTTGAGTTTTCCATGACAAGGGGACAGCTATCCAGGAGGAGATCCTGTGCTTCCCTGGCAAGGGCAGATCAGGGGTCCAGACCTGTCTCCCTCTTACCAAAGCATCCCAGTTATTATTCAATGTCCACTGCACCCTTGTTTTCCATAAATTTCCCAAGCTTTCTCCAGCATACTTGCCACTCTTCTCAAGGAGGGCCTTGGCCTTATCAGGCTCCAGCTCCAGCCTGGTCCAAGTTACTCCATCTGCCTCCTACAGTTTCTGTTACCCATGGACCCTTCCCTCTGGTAGGGAGCCACATTGGAGGCCAGAGGAGGAAATGAAAGTGGTTCTCCAAGACTCCCAGGGATGGCTCTGGGTGGGGGGAGGGACTCTTAGAACCTTCCTGGCATCTGCAGAAGGCCCTGGTCCTGGATCAGGATTGCACTGTGCTGGCAGACCAGGAAGTGCGGCTGGAGAACAGGATCACCTTCGAGTGAGTGTTCCACCCCCAGGCCAGGTCTCTGGTCCCAACAATTGTTTTCAGCCTGATTCTATTAGTCTCTTTGTCTCCTCTTGGGTTCCACCCCTTGTGATAGAAGCTTGGTCCCTGGCTAAAGCTCCACCCCAAGCCTGTTTGGCCCTGCCCGTTCAAACCCTATCCCTTCTGGACCAGTTTTGGGAGGGTTGCGGGAGAGAGGGGCTGGCTGTCTGCCCCTCTGCAGCCGAGGGTCCTGTGCAGGCTCGAGCTAGCAGCAGTAGAACGTGTGGTGCGAATCTCAGCCAAGCCCACCAAGCGGCTGGAGGAAGCGCTGCAGCCCATCCTGGTGAAGCATGGCCTGAGCCTGGAACAGGTGGAATTGTACCGGGTGAGCAGTGGGGCCTCCGACCTGGGTGGGGTGGGGGGGTGCAGAACTGCAGGGAGCGAGTGTCCTGTCCCCAGGGCTGCTGACCTTTCCCCACAGCCAGGAGAAAAGCAGCCGCTGGATTTGGGAAAGCTAGTGAGCTCAGTGGCGGCCCAGAGACTGGTTTTGGATGCTTTTCCAGGTAAGGGGACGTTGGCCCAGGGCTCGATCTGGTATGGCTCCGGTCTAGGAGGAAGAGGGTCTAGTAGGGATGCAAACACACCATCAGTGGCTCTCACTGTCACAGGTGGGAAGACCCGTGAAGCCCGTCACATATCCCCCGGCCACACCCAGGTGAGCAAAAACCCAGGGTGCCAGCCTGGAACAGGCTGCTACTTTTTGTCCTACTTTGTCTCTGACCCCAAATTTTTTCAGGGTTGCCCTCCTAGAGCCCAGGACAAGACTTCTCATCCCTCTCCAAAGTCCCCCAGTTCACTGGTGGAGACGCCTAGTAGTTCCACTGGGAAACGACAAACCTGTGACATTGAAGGTATAGTGGGGAGATGGTGGAAACTGGAGACAAGAGGGACTAGGGAATTAGGGCTGGGACCACTGAGGGTGGCATCTGAGAGGCTTGAGCTAAGACAGGGGACTGAGTACCATTGAGATTGAAGTGGGAGGGTTGGGGGCCTTGGAGTTGGGACCAACTGGGATAAGGGTCTGGGTGCCATTGGTGCTGGTTCAGGGAGGCTGTGGCCATAGCGAGGCAGCAGAACTGAGGTGGGCTCCCATAAGCAGCTCTATGAGGGTGGGTCTCCTGACTGTGGCTGCTCCCAGGGCTGGTGGAGCTGTTGAACCGGGTGCAGAGCAGCGGGGCCCATGACCAGAGGGGTCTTCTTCGAAAAGAGGACCTAGTGCTTCCAGAATTTCTGCAGCTGCCTGCCCAAGGGCCCAGTTCCCAGAAGGCCCCACCACAAACTGAATCATCTGTCCAGCCCAGAGAGGGACCCTCAGACTCCACTGTCCACCCAGCCCTCTGACACCTGTGTAAGAGTCCAGGCCTACTGCATGGTGCCTGGCGGGCCAAGCATGTCATGGGTCCGCTTTGCATGCCCTGTCTGTGCGATGAGTGTCCCTGGCCCCTTCCTGCTATGGGCAGGCCCATTCAGGAAGAGCCAGGAGTGGGTGGAAAGGAGACTCCAGCGGAGCCACACCGCACAGCTGCCACTACCTGGTCTCTCACAGGCTCACTCAACCATCCTTTGCAGCCAGGTCACTGGGGGAAGGTGGATATGACCCCTTGGTGTGGTTGTGCCCAATGCAGAGGGGTGGCATTGGCAGTGCCAGCCTCCCCAGCCTGTGCCAAGTTTCAGCAGTGGGAAAGAGGAGGGGCTGGCCCCTCTTTAGGAGTTGGTATAAGTGAGGCCTGGGGATACAGGTGGGTAGCCCCTTCCTCCGCCCGCATAGACTCTAATGTATGTATGGATTTCGCAGTTGGCTTGAGGCAGCTGGGTTTGTCCTGGATGTATTATACTGTTATTATAATAATAATAATTATTATTCTGCCATGAGGTGTGTTCCTTGTGTGCCAGTCTGCCTTATGCACCCCCACCCCAACAAACCACACTGCCTCTGTCACCAAGGTCAGTGCCAGGAAGTTCTTGGGCACTCAGGATGTACCTCCTGACTTCCTGTTTTCAGAATCTCTCTTCCTGACTGCAAAGAATATGGGGGGTGGGGGTGCATGTGTGAGAGAGAGAAAGAAAAGAGAGATCCCTCCCTCCACAGCTGTGCCTTGACCATTATCCAGCTGTTCCACAGTCTCTGTGGATCTAAATATGTCATTCTGGTTGCTGTTCTCTGCTTCAATTTGGGACCCAATGTATCTCTACACTTATACCTGGGGGCTCCCTTAAGTGCATCAAAGTCTTATCTTGGGGTCACTGGCTGTGGGGGGCAGATTCTCATCCTTGCCTGCTTTGGCTGGGTGGTCTTCCCTATCTCCAGGAGGGAGACAGGGAGGACCTCCCAGAAAGAGGGCCCCCAGCCTGCAGGGAGAGAATCGAGACTTGGTCCCAGCCCAGAGAGGTAAGTGCTTCCACAGGGGAAGCAAGGGGACTTGAGGGAGCCTCTCCGGAGGGATGAAAGGGAATCCTTCCTGACTCAAACAGATCAGGCTGCATTTACTGATGTCCCTGCCAGGAGCTTCCTCTATATTCTCCCTTCTCATCTAACTGGTTCCTCTTCGTCCTTAAAAAGTACAGGACAGATCATGGGTTTTGCTAGACCACCCTGCCTTCCTCTGGGGACTTCAGACCTCTACCCCCTCAGCTCATTTTATCTAGCTAGTTTAACTGACCCCCAGACTGCTGGGGTGGGCTGATGTTCATGCCTGGCCAGTCAGACACTCCATTTCCCTGGAGTTCGGTTGAGGGATGGTTCCCTAACCACAGTTGTTCCAGTGAGAATTCCAACCTGGGTCATTTTCTACCATCCCCTGGGGATTTGGACAAAGAATCTGCAGGAAGAGATTCTGCATGCAGATGAAGCCGACAGAGGAGAGCCAGAGGAGAGATGAAAGGAGATTCCTGACAAAGTTCAAGACAAGGTTCACTCATGCTTGAAATCAACCACTCCTAGACTTTCCCTTTAGGCAAACACACACACACACACACACACACACACACACACACACACGGGACTGAACTCAGGGCTGCTTCACCACTGAGCCATATCCCTTTTTTATATTTTATTTTGAGATAGGGTCTTGCTAGGTTTCTTAGGGCCTAGCTAAATTGCTGAGACTGACTTTGAATGTGCAGGATTCTCCTGCCTCAGCCTCCTGAGACATTGGGATTACAGTTATGCGTCACTGCACCAGCTGTGAGTTGGGTTTCTAAGACCTGCAACCACAAAACCCTGCTTCATTAACAATCTCAGCAAAGTGTGCAGGGACACTTTGGGATCCTGGCAGGAGATTGCATAGCACTGGGGTCACTGTGTAAGGCCAGGGATGGGAGTGGGGAGACAAAGTCCTATCCCTTTCCAACCAGCCACAGAACTTCTGCCAAACTTCCTGGGATGTGGAGCTTTTCCTTTGTGGATGGAGATACCCTTCTATGTGCCCCAGTATAGAGAGATCGGGGTACCAGATAATTAATAGCCTATCTCCACAAAGTTGGCAGATCTTGCAGGCCAAGCCCACTCTTCACCCAACCCTAAACTTCTGCAGATTTAAATATGATGCCTGTTACCCTTAGGGATCAATGGGATTGCCCCATGGGAAAGGCGTAATGAGTCAGATAGAAGATCTGCCATAGAAGTTAGCTTCTATGGGGCGTGGTGGTACATACCTGTAATTCTGGCAACTTGGGAGGCTGAGGTAGGAGGATCCCCAATTCAAAGCCAGCCTCAGCAACTAAGGGAGGCCCTGAGCAACTCAGCAAGACCCTGTCCTCTAAATGAAATATTAAAAAGGGCTAGGGATGTGGTTCAGTGGTTAAGTGTCCCTGGGTTCAATCCCCCCAAAAAAGTTAACCCCCACAGGGGAGGAACTCTAATTTACTGAGGTCCCCAAGTTAGATATATTCCATCATTTTTGTCTTTACAACAAACAACCTGGTGGGTTGCAGGAGCAGAAGTGACAAGCCTAGGATGCTGCAAAGAATTGTCACTGGTGCTTCACCAGCACTCAGACTGCCTAATGCAGGGACATGTGCCAGGGAGGGCCTGGGTGATGTAGAAGCCCTTGATGAGGAGTTAGTGCCCTCCTGGGCAGGGGTATGTTGGTAGAGCTATTCTGGGCAGTGATTCAGGAGTTTCTGCTAGGAATTAAAAATGATATGACCCCAGCAATGCCACTAGAGAATCACTCACTCCAGGCATGAGCAGGCTAGACCCTGCAGGGTTATCTGTGACCCAAAATTTGGCAAACAACCAAATGTGGGTGAGATGTGGGAATAATAAAATAATAAAATGTGGCTGAGATGTGCATGTCCATGCTCTGCAATACCACACAGCAGGAAAAGAACTGGGTACAGCATGTCCTAATGTGGAAAACTTTCTAAGACGTGTTATTAGTCCATGAAATAAAGCAGAACAGTGCATATGGCATGATACCTGTTTTAATCTGTTTTCTGTTGCTGTAACTTAATACAGGCTGGGTGATTTGTAAAGAATAGAGGTATATTGGGTTGGGAATGTGACTCAGTGGTAGAACATGTGCATAAGCATGCTGATTTCAGTTCCCCACATGAGAAAATTAGTTAATTTAGCTAAATTAAAATAGAGGTTTATTTTGCTCACAGTTTTAGAAGCCAGGAAATCCAGAAGCATGGTGCTGGCATTTGGTGAGGGCCTTCTTGCTGAATCATAACATGGTGAACTACATCACATGGTGAGATGGAGCAAACTAGCCTAAGAGCTGGCTTTTATAACAAAACCATTCCCAAAATAACACATTAATCTATTCATCCATAAGTGGATTAATCCATTAATAAAGGCAGATCCTTCATAACCCAATCACCTTCCAAAGATTCCACCTCTCAGCACTTCTGCACTGGAAACCAGGTTCCCAACGTGTGAGCTTCTGGGGGACACATTCAAACCATGGTGATCCCTTTACAAAAATCACAGACAAAACCCTACTATGTACAGAAAAGAGAGTGAATATTCTAGATTTACATACACCAAACTGACAAGAAGACAGGGAGGGAACCAGGATTGGTTCAAGGAGACTTTCACCTTAGATTTAATGTTTTTAAAGAATGCATTTAATACTTGGGAATCAATCTAACAAAAGAAGTGAAAGACCTCTACAATGAGAACTACAGAACACTAAAGAAAGAAATTAAAGAGAATCTGAGAAGATGGAAAGATCTCCCATGTTCTTGGATAGGCAGAATTAATATTGTCAAAATGGCCACACTACCAAAAGCGCTATACAAATTCAATGCAATTCCAATGAAAATCCCAATGATGGACCTCATAGAAATAAAGCAAGCAATCATGAAATTCATTTTGAGGAATAAGAGACCTAGAATAGCTAAGGCAATTCTTAGCAAGAAGAGCGAAGCAGGGGGTATCACAATACCAGACCTTCAACTTTATTACAGAGCAATAGTAACAAAAACAGCATGGTATTGGCACCAAAATAGACAGGTAGATCAACAGTACAGAATAGAGGACAGAGACAAACCCACATAAATATAGATATCTCATACTTGACAAAGGAGCCAAAAACATACAATGGAGAAAAGATAGCCTCTTCAACAAATGGTGCTGGGAAAACTGGAAATCCATATGCAGCAAAAGGAAAGTAAACCCATATCTCTCACCCTGTACAGAACTCAAAATGGATCAAGGACCTAGGAATTAGACCAGAGACCCTGCACCTAATAGAAGAGAAAATAGGTCCAAATCTCCATCATGTTGGCCTAGGACCAGATTTCCTTAACATGACTCCCAAAGCGCAAGAAATAAAAGCAGGAATCAATGATTGGGAGAGAGTTAAACTAAAAAGCTTTTACTCAGCAAAGGAAACAATCAGCAATGTGAAGAGAGAGCCTTCAGAGTGGGAGAAAATCTTTGCTACACACACTTAAGATAGAGCACTAATCTCCAGAATCTACAAAGTACTCAAAAATCTTCACACCAAGAATACTAATAACCCAATCAATAAATGGGCCAAGGAAATGAACAGACACTTTACAGAGGAAGATCTACAAGCAATCAACAGATTTATGAAAAAATGTTCAACATCCCTAGTCATAAGAGAAATGCAAATCAAAACCACCTTAAGATTTCATCTTACCCCAATTAGAATGTCTTT
>JAJEJO010005010.1:50884-95017 GCA_020662805.1 Glaucomys volans | reverse complement strand
CTATAGATAGGAGGTTTGTAAGAGGACAGAATGAAAATCCTATTCTGAATTAGCAGAAATTCTCCTGATTCATGGTAATGTTTCTTACGACACAGGGTTATGTGTATAAGCTTTCTCTCCCTTTACTTCTATCCAGTCAACAAGGATCAATTGCTATAAGGGTGCACTCAATGTAGAATTTCTGTCCTCCACTCTGTCCCACCAATAAGATAAAATATATAACTTAGATACGGCTTATTAGTGTGGTTCTTCATTTGTTCCCATCACTCCTGCTTCTCACTGGTATTAAGTAGGCCCAGAGATGTTCCCACAGCCACAGTACCATTATTCCAAAATAAGGAATTGGTGGGGGTTTTCCCTCAGGGAAACTTTTCTCTGCCAGTTTTGCCTGAAATAAATATTATATATGTTTTATATAAATAAATAAATATTATAAATAAATAAATACTATAAATAAATAAACATTATATATGTTTTGCCTGAAATAAATAAATATTATATACAGCATTTCTCCAGAGTTGCCCCTCTTCTTCTCTAGCCGTAACTACTCTCAGTAAAGCTTTCTCGTACATTGTGGCTCAAGGTTTCAGATTTAATCCAGCATTTCTCAAAGATGGAGCTTGCACTTCTGTTTCTGTTCTTCCAACCTTGGACTGATTTGTAGAATAGGAGAATAGTGCCATTTTTTTACTTGGCCATTTTCAAAATGGAAGTTTCTATAATAAGGTCTTCTTAGCCCTCCATACTTCCAATTTTTTCCTCCTTCAAATCCATTTTCCCAATTACAACCAGAAAAGTCTAAAATGCAATCATGTCATTCCCTGCAAGAAATCCTTTGCTGACTCTGCATACTGTTGGGATAAGGGCCAAATGCCTCTGTGATATGACCCTGTCTACCTCTTCTGCATCATCTACTATCATCTGCTCCCTTACTCAATATTACAGCATATTGAATTTCTGTTAGTTATTCAAACACCCCATGATCTGGTCTGCCTGCAAGCATTCAATATGTGCTTTTTCTGCCTGGAATATTCCTCTGACACTGACCACCCCTGTTCACGTCTTAACTATTAATAACCCTTCAGCTCTCAGCATGATAATAATGAGCTACCATTTTTTATTATTTACGAAAGCACGGTGTGAAGCAATTTATATGTAGTAACATTTATTTTCACAGCAAATCAATAAGGCGAATACTATTATTGTCCACATTTTAAATATGAGGAAACTAAAGCTTAGAACAGTTAAAAACTCTGCCAAGACAATAGAGCTAGTGGATGAAGAAGCTGCAGCCAGACTTTGGCACTCCAGAGGACCTATAACAAAACTCCCTATCCATATTACTTTTATGTCACTTCTTCCTACTCTTCAAATTTGGGTTGAATGTGTGCATGTGTACATACATACATATATGGATATAGGTGCATATACATACACATATGCATGTGCCAATAGCTGTTTGAATTTCTTCCATAATCGCTTTCAACACACTGTAATTACTTGGTTTTTTTTTTTAAATCAAAGTCCTCTTCTAAACTATGAAATTCTTGAGTGTGTTAGTCATTTTAGCAGTTGTGACCACAATACCTACAAGAACAACATAGAGGAAGAAAAGTTTTTTGGGGCTCACAGCGTCAGAGGTTTAGTTCATGGTCAACTGACTGCATGTTCCTGGACCTGAGATAAGGCAGAACGTGCTGTTAGAAGAATGTGGTGGAGGAAAGGTACTCAACTTATGCCAGCCAGCACACAGAGAGAGAGCGCGAGGAACCAGGGACAAGATATAATCCACAATGATGCAATCTCGGTTGACTTACGTCCTCCAGCCATGCCCTACCTGCCTACGGTTATCATCCAGTAGTCCATTTAAATTAACCCATAAAATGGATTAATCCACTGATGAGATTATAACTCTCATAATATAATCATGTCACCCCTGAACATTTTTGCATTACCTAACACATGAACTTTTCGGGGGTACCTCGTCTCCAAAACATAATAATAAGGCTCAAAACTATATGCTGTTTTTTTAATTATTGTATTCATATTGCCTGAAACAGAACAAGAGCTCATTTTTTTTAATGTATTTTATTTATTTATTTATGTTTTTGGTGCCAGGGATTGAACCCTGGGGCACTTAACTACTGAGCCACATCCCCAGCTCTTTTTTTATTTCAAGGCAGGGTCTTGCTAAGTTGTCAGGGCCTTGCTAAATTGTGGAGGCTAGCTTTGATGTGATCTTCCTGCCTCAGTCTCTCCAGATGCTGGGATAATAAGTGTGTGCCACCACATCAAGTTCAATAAATATTTTTAAAATTTAAATTAGCTTTTTAACCAAGCTATATGTTAGAACTAGCTTCCCAAGAACAGATATAATTAGTTAAAATAACACCTTTGTTTTCTAAGCCTTTCTTCTCCCTCCACACACCATTGTCTATAAAGCCCTGGAGATGCTTTTTTAGATATAGGAGAATTAATTAAATCAGTCCCATGTGGGAGCATTATAACCTATTCCCAATAGAGATGGACAGTTGTCTTCCCTTCCCTTTCCTTTTCTCCTTCTAAGTCTATATATTTCCATAAATAGTATTTCTTTCCACTTTTAACTGATATATTAAAATTATACATATTTATGGGGTACCCTCTGATGTGTCATTGTGTAATATTTAAGCAGGGTGAAATCAGGTTAAACATATCTGTCTCGTCAAATGTTTATTATTTCTTTATGGTAAAAACATTCAAAATCTTTTCTTCTAGCTTTTTGAAATATAAGGTAAATTATTATTGTCTATAGTCACCCTATTGTGCAATAGCACCCCAGAAATTCATGTTCCCTAACTTTGTACTCATTGATCAAATTCTCTCCATCCCTCCCAATTCCTGTCTCCCATTTACCAAGCCTCTGGTAACCATTATTCTACCTCCAACTTCTACAAAAGCAACTTTCTAAGTTTTACATATGAAAGAGATCATGGGTACTTGTCTTTCTGTGTCTGGCAATATTTCCCTTAACATAATGATCTCCAGTTCCATCCACGTTGTTGCAAATGACAGTATTTCAGTATTTTTATTGATGAACAGTGTTCTATTGTGCATATGTACCTCATTTTCTTTTTTTAAAACCACATTTATCCATTCATCAGTTGGTGGATACTTAGGAGGTTTTTTTCCATTTCTTTGTTATTGTGAATAATGCTGCAATAAACATGAGAGTGCAAATGTCTCTTCAACATTTTGATTCCATCTCCTTTGAATATATACCTGGCAGTGGGATTGCTGAATCACATGGTAGTTCTACTTTAAATTTTGGAGGAACATCCATACAGTTTTCCATACTGGCTACACTAACTTACATTCTCACCAACAGTGTGCAAAGGGTTTCCTTTTCTCCATATTCTCACCAGTACTTGCTACCTTTTGTTTTTTAGATAACTGCCATTCTTACTTGAGTGTAGATGATACCCTACTGTGGTTTTGATTTGGATTTCCCTGATGGTGAGTGATGTTGAACATTTTTCATATACCTGTTGGTCATTTGTATGCCTTCTTTAAAGAAATGTCTATTTAGATCTATGGTTTATTTATTGATCTGGTTATTTGCTTATTTACTGTTGAGTTGTTTGAGTTCTGCATATTTACCACTTGTCATCTATATAATTTTTTAAATATTTTCTCCCATTGTCTATGTATCTCTTGATTTTTTCTTTGCTATGCAGAAATGTTTTAACTTGATGGAACCACTTTTGTCAATTTTCAACTTTTGCTTCTCATGCTTGTGGGGTCGTGCCAAACAGTCTTGTCCATTCAAATGTCCTGAAGCATTTCCCCCATTTTCTGGTAGTAGTTCCACAGCTTCACATCTTACACTTAAATATTTAATTAATTTTGTGCTGACTTTTGTAACTGATAAGAAATAGGGGTCTGATTTCATTTTTTTGCATGTGGAAATCTAATTTTCCCAGCACCAATTATTGAAGATTGTCCTTTCCCCACTGTCTATTCTTAGTCCCTTTGTTAAAAATCACTTGGCCATATTGGTTTACTTCTTGGCTTTCTATTCTGTTTCGCTGATTGATATGTCTGTTTTTATGCTAATACCATGCTGTTTTGATTACTACAGCTTTGTATCATATTTGAAGTCAGGTAATGTCCCCTCTTAGTACTTTTAGCTTAAGATTGCTTTGGTTATTTGGGTTTATGTATGTGTGTGTGTGGGGGGGGGTGTCTGAATACAAATTTGAGGATTGTTTTTTCTAATTCTTTGAAGAATTACATTGGTATTTTGATAGGGATTGCATTGAGTTTATAGATTGCTTTGCATAGTATAGGCATTTTAAAAATAAATTTTTCCAATCCATACACATGGAATGTCTTTCCATTTCCTGTATGTTTTATCTTCAATTTCTTTCAGTGATGTTTTATTGTTTTTGTTATAGACATCTTTTACCTCTTTGGTTAAATTTATTCTTAAGTATTTTTTTGTAGCTATTGTAAAAGAAATTGCTTTCTTGATTTCTATTTGAAATAATTACCTATTAGTATAGCAACACTACAGATTTCTTATGTGGAATATCTTTTGAAATGGAAAATGATATTTCACAGGACTAAGAAATGAAATATGTTTAATATCTGAGGAGAAAGCATCACAAAGAAATCAGCTAGGCCATCAGAGATAACTGCTAATAGTAAATAAAATCTTCTCAACATAAATCACTTACCAGTTCTAGAAAAATAGTCCCACCAAAGCAAAAGTTCCACCAGACACATCTCTTCTTGTCTGAAAAAGACGAGGAAGTATGAGTGGAGGAAGAGTCTATGTTGTAATAACATAATATATGAATTCCATATTTTAAAAATTAAAGCTGGGAGCAGAGGCTGAGGAGTCCTTAAACTCCTGGGCAGGACAACCTGGGCAACATAGCAAGAACCCATATCTTTAAAAATAAAATAAAATAAAATAAATAGTTGCTTTTAGCAAACCTCCTTAAGTACAAGATTTGGAATCCTAACAAAATATGGAATTTGAAGCACACATGAACATTCTTTAAAATAAACCACATTCTAGGCCATAAAACAAGCATCAGTAAATTTAAAAAAATATGTTTCCCATAAAGTAGTCACTGACCATATGTGACTTTGAGCATGGGGAGCATGGTTTGTGTGGACTGAGACGTGCTGTGAAGATAAATTACACACAATAGATTGTAAAAAATTAATACACAATAAGAATGTTAAATATCTCAATAATTTTAAATATTGAATACTTGCTTAAATGTTGATATTTGGGGAATATTTATTTAAAGATATATCATAATGTTTTAAAATCATACAAGGCACATTCTCTCATTACAATGAAATTAAATTAGAAATTGATGAAAGAAAAAATTAGGAAATTCACAAATATGTGAAAATTAAATAATACATTTCTAAATAACCAATAGGTCAAAGAAGAAATTAGAAATTACTTTGATATGAACTTAATGCAAGCACAACATACCAAAACTTATGAAATGCAGAAGAGCAATACTTAGAGAAAAGTTTACAGTTGTAAATATTTAAAAAGAACAAAGGTTCCCAATCAATAACTTAAATTTTTACCTTAAGAAAGTATAAAAGGAGACCAAACAATGCTAGCACCAAGCAGAAAGAATGAAATAATAAATAATAATAACAAAGTCAAGATAGAAGTTAATGTACCAAAGAATAGAAAAATGAGAGAAAAAATAATTTTGAGTTTATTTTTTGAAAGATCAACAAATTACAATTTTTTAAACTATATTGACCACATAAAAATCAACAAGACCCAAATGACTAAAATCAGGAATGAAATAGGGGTTATACCTACTCATTTTTCAAAAGTAAAAGGATAATAAGAGAATTCTAAGTACAAGAGCATGACAATAAATTGAATAATGTAGGCTGGATATGGTGGCATGCACCTATAGCCCCACTACTCAGAAGACTGAGGACAGAGAATCACTTGAACTCAGGTGTTCAAGATCAACTTGGGCAACACAGTAAGATGCTGTCTTTTAAGAAACAAAGAAAATAGGTATTAAAAGAACAAACAGAGACTTTGGAGACTTGCTGCCAGGACAGGTTCCGTTTATTAGAAAAGTTATTATAAGACTGCCTTATATACAGTCTTGGAAGGGAACTAACTATGCTATCTGCATATTGCCAGCGAGGCATTTGCCTATAGGTCGGATAGGGCCCAGGGTGGGGGTGTTGTTACCTGATCGGGTAGCTAAGCACGCAGGCAGGAAGCAGACTTTCAGGAAGAGAAGCCTGCTGGGCGCCATCTTAAGGAAGGGGGGCGGGAATGGAAGGGGAAATAATAATGAGGTAAATGGAGTCAACAGGTATTATAGAAGAAATGTAAAAATTCTTAGAAAGAAAAAAAAACACCAAAACTGTTATACTCCCATGTTCAAGGCAGCATTATTCACAATAGCCAAAATATGGAAACAACCTAACTGGACAAGAATACATAAATGTAGCTGTGGTTGGAATGTGGCCCCCAAAGTTCATGTGTTGGAAACTCAATCCCCAATGCAATAGTGTTGAAACATGGGAAGACAGAGGTGAATGGGTCATGAGAACATCCCTCATGAATGCATAAATGCTATTATCATGGGAATGTGTTGGTTACTGCATCAGCATATTCCTCATAAGAGAGTGAATTCAGTTTCTTGCTCCCTTTCTCTCATGCTCTTTCATCTCCCCTCACCTCTAACCCTCTGCCATGGGATGACATAGCATAAAGGCTCTCACCAAAGGCCAACTTCTTGATATTGGACTCCGTACGTACCCTCCAGAACTATGAGAAATAAATTCCTTCTCAGGATAATTTACTCAGTCTGTGATATTCTGTTATAGCAACACAATTATGTGTCCAATAAAAAGACAAAAGAATGAATTAAAAAATAACACTCAACTATATGTTGTTTGCAAGAGACTTACCTTACAGGCAAAGAGTCACACACCTAAAGTGAAAGGATGGAAATTGCTATACCATACAAATGGAGTTTGAAAAGAAGCAGGAGTGACTACTATCATATCTGATAAAGCAGACATTAAGTCAGAATTAATCAAAAGAGACAAAAAAAAGCCACTACATACCTGTGAAGAAAACAATCCTTCAAGAAGATATAACAATAGTAAATATTTGTGTCCCAAACATCAGTGTACCTAATTACACAAAAGGAACACTTCTCAATTTAAAGACTCAAGAGAAATAGACTCCGGTACAATAATACTGAGCGATTTCAACACACCCCTCTTACCAATAGATAGGTCATCCAGACATAAACTCAGTAAAGATTCTTCAAACCTAAAAAACATTATAAATCAAATAGACTAAACAAATATCTATAGAATATTTTATCTAACAACAGTCTAATTCACCCTCTTCAGCTGTTCATGGAATCTTTTCTAAAATAGACCATTATTTAAGTACAAAAGCAACTTTTAGCAAATACAAAAAAAAAAAAAAAAAAAAACCACCTTTATTCCATGCATCATATCTGATCATAAGAGAAAGAAATTAGAAATAAACACAAAGACAAAAAAACTGAAACAATATAAACAATATAAACAAAGACTGAACAATATGCTTTTGGATGATGAAGGGATAATAGAAGAAATTAGAGGAAAATTTTTTAAAATCTTAGAATAAAACAACTGACCATACAACACCAGAACCTCTGGGACACTATGAAGTTAGTTCTAAGAGGAAAGTTTATAATTTTGAGTACTGCATAATAAAATCAGAAAGATCCCAAATAAACAATCTAATAATATATGTCAAGACCCTTAAAAAAGAAGAACAAACCCATCACAAAACCAGTAGAAGGAAGGAAATAATTAAGATCAGAGACAAAAATCAAGGAAATAGAGATTTAAAAAACAATACAAAGGATCAATGAAACAAAGAATTGCTTCTTTGAAAAGATAAGATTTACAAATGCTTAGCTAAACTAACTAAAAGAAAAAGACCCAAATTAATAAAATTAGAGATGCAAAAGGAGAAATCACTGCAGACATCACAGAAATGCAGAGGATCATAAGGAACTATTTTGACAACTTATAATTCAGTAAAGTGGAAAAAATTTCAAGAAGAAATGGATACCTTTCTAGACTCATAAGACTTGCCAAAATTGAATTAGGAGGACATAGAAAACCAACAGAACATTAACTAGCTATGAGATAGAAGCAACAACAAAAAGCCTTCCAAGAAAGGAAAGGCCAGAATTAGGTAAATTCTCAGCTGAATTCTACCAGACCTTTAAAGAAGACCAAATGTCAATGCTCTTCAAATTATTCCATGAAATAGAAAGGGATGGAACACTTCCAAATTCATTCTATGAAGCCAATATCACCCTCTTATCAAAAACAAGACAGGGACAGATCATGGGGAAAAAAAACTACAGACCAATATCCCTGATGAACCTAGATGAAAAAAGCCTTAATAAGATATTAGCCAATCATATGCAAAAACATATCAAGAAGATTTTGCATCATGACCAACTTGGTTTCATTCCAGTGATGCAAGGATGCTTTCACAAAAGCAAATCAATAGAGGTAATTCACTACATAAATACAATTAAGAACAAAAAACATATAGTCATCTCAAAAGATGCAGCGAAAGCACTCAACAAAATTTAGAATCTGCTCATGATAAAAACACTGAAGAAACTAGAGATAGAAGGAATTTACCTCAATAACATTAAGGCTATATATGATAAATCCAAAGCCAACTTCACAGTGATTGGGGAAAAACTGAAATCACTTCCTTTAAAATCCAGAACAAAATAAGGATGTCTACTCTCACCACTCCTACTGAATATAGTATTAGAAGTTCTAACCAGAGCGATTAGGAATAAAAGGAAATAAAAGGAATAAAAACAGGGAAGGAAGATGTCAAATTATCACTCCTACAGATGATATTCATGACCCTATACTTAGAAGATCCAAAAAGTTTCACCAGAAGACTACTAGAGTTTCTAAAGAAATTTAGCAAAGTAGCAGGTTCCAAAATCAACATATAAAAACCAATAACTTTCTTATACACCAATCATGACACTGCTGAGAAAGAATTCAGGAAAAACTCCCATTCACAACAGCCTAAAAAATAATAATAACTCTAGGAATAAATCTAACCAAGAAGGTGAAAAAATTTACAATGAAAGCTATAGATCACCAAAAAAAAGAAAGAAAGAAAGAAGTTTGAAATTCAATGAGAAATGTGTGGACCCCTTCTCCTGGAAGGAGGCCTACGTGGCATTCTGTTGGGAGACAGACACACCTTTCAGGCCACTTGAGGACTAGGCCTCTGCCCTGTTGGCTGGAAGGAGGCCTATGTGGCATGTGCTTTTCAGGTCACAGGGGAACTGGGGCCTCATCCTCCTTTCCTGTGATCTGTGAACAGGATGCTCTCCTGTGCTCTGTAAGACAGTTCTTCTATGGTCTGTGAAATGGCTCTTCTTTGTATTAAGTGAACAGATGTTCCTGAGGTTAGTAGAACTAGGGCAATGGAAATTTACTGTATAATCTGCCGAATAGGCTGGTAACTGCTAACGCAAGGCTTGACCTTTGAGATGTATGGCTGGCTTAACTGCAAGCATATAAAAGACAGTGTTATGTGCAGTAAAGCAGAAGCAGCTTTGCGACAAGTGCTCCATCTCCCCCAAATAAAACTCTTCTCCTCAGACTTTGGTGCACAGAGACTGAGTTCCTTTTCTCATTGTTTGCTGACATTGCACCCAGCATAGTGCAACTGCTCAACCTCCCTTGTTGCAGGCTGTGCAACAGAAATGGAATATTTTGCCAAGTCAGTTGAATTATCCACAATATTCCAAGCAGGGAGAGAAAATCTAAGATGGCCAAAACCATAGGTGAAATGGAAATCTTATCTAACATCTGTATGTACCAAGTAACCAGTTCATTGATTCTCCCCATTCATCCCCCATCCTCCAATATGGGGAATGAACCTGGGGCTAACACTCAGCTTACATTCCCAGTCCTTTCTACTTTATATTTTGAGATAGTGTCTCATTAAGTTGTCCTTCTGGTCTCAAACTTGCTATCCTCCTGCATCAGCCCCACAAGTTGCTGGGCTTATAGACCACGTGATTTTATAGGTGTGTTTGAGGAAATCTTGAAAACAGATAGGCTCTATATACTAAACTATTTTACTCACAGAAAAAGACAGAAAGCTTCTTAATTTATTTTACAAAGATAGCATAATCTTGATACCCAAATTTAACAAATTAGGATACAAATAGACCAATTTCGCTAGTTAAAAAAATACAAATATTCTAAATAAAATATTAACAAATGATTGTAAAACTATATTAAGAAACAAATACAGGATGATCAAGAAAATGTTATCATAAAATGGAAAACTGATTCAACATTTAAAAATCTATTCATGTAACTACATGAATTAATTAATGGAGATAATCATATTGTGATTTTAATACATAACACAAATAACGATAAAATTCTGAACCCAATTAAGATCCTTTGGTAAAATGTAAAGAGAAACTTCTCTATCACAGAAGAAGAATATATATATATATACATATACATATATGTATATATATATTAGAAATCAAAATTAAATGTAGGACTTAATAGTACCTTCTCATCATATCCAGGAATAAAGTTAAAATGTCTGTAATCTTCAGAATTACTAAACAGTATTTGTCAATCCTATTTAATATTAATAGATATTATTGTCTATTTAGAAAAATCCAATTACTTATCTGAAAAACTAAACTAATTAGAAAGCAAAAAATATCAGAATAAAGGAGAAACTAATTAATGCTTTCTTACAGATCAGCATTAACCATTTAGAAAGTATGTTAGAAAAAAAACTCAATTCACAACAACAAAACTCATAAATTACATACAAAAAACTTTTTTAACAAATATACTCAACATTTAAGAAAAAATTTCAAATATTATCAAAAGACTTAAAATATGACTTTAATAAATTTACATTAAGACCCATGATGACTATTATTTACTTGCTGAATATTGGGCACTGGGATAAATTTCTTAGAAATATTATAACATTTAATCACCTCAACAACCTTTAAGCAGTTATGTCTATCCTTCTTTTACAGTGAAGACATCAAGGATCCCAGAGACCAGGACACTTGCCTGAGGACATAGAACCATCAAATGGTGAGGATGACAGAAAAACTCAGTTCTGTCAGGCTCAAGGCCTGGGCTTTTAATCACTGTGCAATATTAAAGAAATGGAAAATTAAAATAAGGGGAGGAACCAAACAGTAACTTAAATGATTAAGGGAAAGGGGCAAAAGTGTAAGGAAACAGAATGCACGGCCTACATGAACTGGTCAACTAACCAGGCAATTGTCTCCCTGTGGGACTGTGGGTTCAGTGTTGGTGACTTTCCAATTCTTCAAAAGAAGCTAGAAATCCAGATGTGGATACTCGATGCTCTGTTTTCAAAACTTAAAGTGGTCAGGGATGTAACATCAGTGAAAATGGTGGAATAGACAGCTTCAGGGACCTGTTCCTCCACTGAAACAGTGAAAAAAAAGAGGCCCCAAAACTGTCAGAACCCATTTTGTTGGAACTGTGGAAAAGAGACAATAGTTTACCAAAACAAATGCTGAATCAAGAAAGTGGCTGTTTACAAACAGTAGGAGAGCACTGCAGTACAAGTATTGGTCCTTTTTCTCCCCCTCCTCAATTTGGCAGCAGTTTTAGAGATGGTAGACCATGTTCACAGTGTGAGATCACAGTCCCTGGTTCCCGAAGAAGTAGAGCAGACCTTGTTCTCAAAGAATGGGGTTTATCTGTTTTGATCTGTCAGGGAACTATCTGAAGGACTGACATATGTGCTTGCCTTTCTTTGACCTCAGAACTCTCAGAGGCTACCAAGAAAAGGAAGAAAGAGAGGGGTGGGGGGAAGAGGAGAGAGAAGAGAGGAAAGGGGGAGGGGACAAAGAAAAGAAGGAAGGAAAGTGGATAAGCAGGGGGAAAGGAAGGAAGAGAAGAAAAGAAGTGGCTTTAACAAAGGTATTCCTCAAAAACATTGAAAGGCAATCTGCTGACATCTGGGTCAAAAGATGAAGATCATGGTGAACAAGACATGTCGACAACTTGGCAGGAAAAGCTAGGGAGAGAGATTATTTGAATAATTAGGAAATTGAAAAATTCCTGCATGTCTAGATATCTAGAAAGATACATGCCCAGAGAAGGATTCATGCTAAAAGATCTGAGAAACCCTAATTTTCTACCTCTGGTTGGTGTTAGGCTCACTATAAGCAGAAAGTAAAAATTAAAGCAGAGTTATAGGTATTGCCAAAGCACTGAAGGACTTCCCCAACACAAAGCCAATCTGCAAAGACTGGGAAAGTTTTTGTTTTTATTTTTAACTCTAGGATTTCAAGAATATCTGTCAAAATTCTAGCTGACTACAAATTAAATGAATGAAAAGTTTCAGAGACCAAAAATGATGGAGAACATAGGCTTCACAAAAAGAGTTTAGAAATACCACTGAACAAACAACACACATACCCTACTTCAAAAAGAAAAAAAAAACAAGAAGAGGAAGAATATGAATTCCAGAGCTATTATATTATAATATACAAAAGTTCAGTTTCCAACTTTGGTATTTGTTATGAAACATTCAAAGAAAGAAACAAGAAAGTGTGACCCATTCCCAAGAGAAAATGACCGAAACTGTCATTAAGGAAGGACATACTAGACAAAAACTAAATCAATTGTCTTAAATATGTTCAAGGAGTTAAATGTAACTATGAATGAAGAACTCATGATAATCAGGAAAATGGTGTCTTAACAAATGGAGAATAGCAACAAAGAACTAGAAATTATAAAATGGAATTATAAAAATTACAAAAATTCCAGAGCTGAAAAGTACAATAACTGAAAGGAAAAATCCCCTACAGGATTTTAACAGTTGATTTGAGGAAGCAGAAGAAAGGACCAGCAAACTTAAAGACAGGTCAGTTAAAATTACTAAGCCCGGAAAGCAGAAAGCAAAAAGAATGAAGAATAATGAACATAGCCTCAGAGACCTATAGGACATTATTAAGTATACCACATATGCATAATGGGAGCTCCAGAAACGGCAGGAAGGAGGCAGAAAAGAATATTTGAAAAAACAATGGCTAAAAACTTCTCAATTTTGATAAAAGAAACAAATCTACACATCCAAGAATCTCAACAAGGATTCCAAGAATAATAAACGAAACAATGCACTGCAGCACATCACTATCAAATGATCAAAAGTCAAACTTTTTTATAATACTCAAGGGTAAGTTATATTTGTATAAAAACAGGCAAATAATATAAAAGAATGAAATCCAGTGTCCAAAAATGGATCCAACATATCCAGTTGAATGATTTACCACAAAGGCAAGAAAACTATAATTAAAAGAAAAGAGGAAAGCCCAGCGTGGTGGCGCACGCCTGTAATCCAAGCGACTTGGGAGGCTGAGTCAGGAGGATCGCAAGTTCAAAGCCAGCCTCAGCAACTTAGCCAGGCCCTAAGCAACTCAGTGAGAACCTGTCTCTAAATAAAATACAAAAATAGGGCTGGGGATGTGGCTCAGAGGCCGAGTGTCCCTGAGTTCAATCCCTGTTCCAAAAAAAAAAAAAAAAAGAAAAGAGGAAAAGAGAATACTATCTAAATTTTAAGAAATATTCTAATCTTAACATATGCTATCTATTACAGTCTTTATTTTTTTATTTGTTCTTTTTGGATATACATGGCAGTAGAGTGTATTTTGACATATTAATATTATATATACATGGAGTATAACTTGCTCTAATTAGAATCCCATTCTTTTTTTTTTCTTCCAGTTTCTTTGTTATTTTTCTTAATTTACTTATTGATTCATTGAACACAAATGGAGTACAGCTATTGTTTCACTGGTTGTACACAAAGTAGAGTCACACCATCTGTGTGTTCATGCATGTACACAGGGCAATGGTATCTGTCACACACTCTGTTATTATTTTTACCCCCCACCCCACGTCCACCCCTCCCTTCCCTCTATGCTATCTATCCTTCCTCCATTCTTGCCACCCTTCCCCCCCGCATTATGCATCATCATTCATTTATCAGAGAGACCATTCGGCCTTTGGATTTTTGGGATTGGCTGATCTCACTTAGCATAACAGTCTCCAACATCATCCATTTATCTACAAATGCCATAATTTTATTCTTCTTTATGGCTGAGTAATATTCCATTGTGTATATATACTACAGTTTCTTTATCCATTCATCTACTGAGGGCATCTAGGTTGATTCCATAATCTAGCTATTGTGAATTGAGCAGCTATGAACATTGATGTGACTGCATCACTGTAGTAATCTGATTTTAAGTCCTTTGGGTATAGGCCAAGGAGTGGGATAGCAGGGTCAAATGGTGGATCCATTCCAAGTTTTCTAAGGAATCTCCACACTGCTTTCCAGAGTGGCTGCACCAACTTGCACTCCCACCAGCAATGTATGAGTGTACCCTTTTCCCCACATCCTCGCCAACACCTGTTGTTGCCTGTGTTCTTAATAAAAGACATTCTAATTGGGGTAAGATGAAATCTTAAGGTGGTTTTGATTTGCATTTCTCTTATAACTAGGGATGTTGAACATTTTTTCATAAATCTGTTGATTGCTTATAGATCTTCCTCTGTAAAGCATCTGTTCATTTCCTTGGTCCATTTATTGATTGGGTTATTAGTGTTCTTGGTGTAAAGATTTTTGAGTACTTGGTAGATTCTGGAGATTAGTGCTCTATCTCAAGTGTGTGTGGCAAAGATTTTCTCTCACTCTGAAGGCTCTCTCTTCACATTGCTGATTGTTTCCTTTGCTGAGAAAAAGCTTTTTAGTTTGACTCTGTCCCAATCATTGATTCGTGCTTTTACTTCTTGTGCTTTGGGAGTCATGTTAAGGAAATCTGGTCCTAGGCCAACATGATGAAGATTTGGACCTATTTTCTCTTCTATTAGGTGCAGAGTCTCTGGTCTGATTTCTAGGTCCTTGATCCACTTTGAGTTGAGTTTTGTACAGGGTGAGAGATATGGGTTTAGTTTCATTTTGCTGCATATGGATTTCCAGTTTTCCCAGCACCATTTGTTGAAGAGGCTGTCTTTTCTCCATTGCATGTTTTTGGCTCCTTTGTCAAGTATGAGATACCTGTATTTATTTGGGTTTGTCTCTGTGTCCTCTATTCTGTACCATTGATCTACCTGTCTATTTTGGTACCAATACCATGCTGTTTTTGTTACTATTGCTCTGTAGTATAGTTGAAGGTAGGATCCCATTCTTGTGATTGTACATGATGTGGAGTTTCAGTGGTCATGTATTCATGTATGAACATAGGAGAGTTATGTCCTATCCATTCTACTGTAAAAGTCAGACTTTCTGAAGAGAATCTTGAAAGCAGTCAAGGAGAAGTGGCTCACACACAATAGTCTTCAGGATCAACAGCCAACTTCTTAGCAGAACTCATGGAGACAAGAAGACAGCAGGATGATATATTTAAAGTATTAAAAGAAAATACTCTCAACAAATTATACATCCAGCAAAACTATCAACTAAAAAATAAAGAGGAAATTAAGACTTTCCTAGATAAACATATCTGAGAAATTTCATTTATAGTAAGCCTGCCATACAAGAAATTTTAAAGAAAGTCATTTAAGTAGAAATGAATAGATAGCAACTTGAAGCTATATGAAGAAAATAACACTGATATAGAACCCTAAATATGTAATTTGAAAGCTAGTGTTATCATATATCTGGTTTTCATATTTTCTCTTTTTTATAGGATTTAAATTATAAATGCACAAAAAATTACAAGTCTATATTAATGGACACACAATGTATAAGGATGTGATTTGTGACAATTTAAAAGAGGAGAAATAGAGCTGTATAGGAACAGTTTTGTATACTATGACTTGAAGCTTAAGACTTCGGTTCATTATAATTCCCTGGTAACCACTAATAAAATAATAAAAATTATATTCATAAAAGGAATAAGAAAGTAATCAACATGGTACACTATAAAAATCTATTAAAAACAAGAAAAGCAGTGATGAAGGCTTTCAGGAACAAAAAAAGATATAACTACAGAAAACAAATGGTAGACTGGCAGAAGTCAGTCCTTCCTCATCAGTTATTAGATTCTCCAAAGAAAAGGCACAGATGGGCAGAATGGATTTTTTTAAAAAGAAAAAACAAAAACGTGATCCAGCTATATGTTGTCTACAAGAGACTCTTGTTAATTCCAGACATACAAATAGGTTGAAAGTGAAAGAGTGGAAAAAAATATCCTGTGTCAACAGTGACCAAAAGACAGAGTTGCTATACTAATAGATAAAATAGACATTAAGTCAAAAATTGTTACAAGAGACAAAGAAGTACATTATATGTTGACAAAAGGTTCAACTAAATGAGAAGATAGTGTGATTATAAACACACTGCACCAAACAGCAGAACTCCAAAATATATGAAACAAACACTGACTGCTTTTAAGGGGGAAAGAGAAACAATTCTATAAAAATAGTTGGAGATTTCAATACTTCACTTTCAATAATGGATAGACTATCTAGAAAGAAGATCCATAAACAAATACAGGTCTTTTTGAAAAACACTATAAACCAACTAGTCCAAACAAATACTTAAAGAACATTCTACCCAACATTAGCAAATACACACAAGGGAAAGGACAGTTAAATGCCTTTTTCTATTATTGTTCTTTTTTAGTTATACCTAACATCAGGATTCATTTTTACATGATTATAAAAGCATGGAACATAATTTTTTCTAATTATTCAGTCCCCAGATTTCCCTTTTCCCTCTCCTCCTCCTTCCCCCTGTTCCCTTCCTTCCTCTACTTTACTTACAGTTTTTTTTTTAATTAATGTCTTGTGAATATACATGATAGTGAGATTCACTGTGGTATATTCATATATCTATGTAGGAAAGTTAAGTTAGATCCACTGTCTTTCCATATCTCATCCCTCCTCCTCCCTTCTCTTCATTCTCCTTCATCTTCTCCACTGATCTTTTTTTTTTTCCCCCCCCCCCCTTTATTTTGGATTAGCTTCCATATATCAAAGAAAACATCTGACCTTTGACTTTTGGGGATTGACTTATTCCACTTTATGATAGTCTCCAGTTCCATCCACTTACTGGCAAATGCCAAAATGTTACTCTTCTTTATAGCTACACAACGCACAATAGCCAAGTTATGGAACAAACCTAGGTGCCCTTCAATAGATGAATGGATAAAGAAAATGGGGTCTATACACACATTCCTTTCTTTGGAACATTTTCCATGATAGACCATTCAGTAGACCACAAAACAAGACAATATATTTTCAAAGATTGAAATCATGCAATGTATCCCCTTTGAACACAGTATGACAAAGCTAGAAATCAGTAACAGAAAGAAAACTGGAAAATTCAAAAATATTTGGAAATTAAACAATAAAATTTTAAACAATTTGTCAAAGAAATTACAAGGGAAACAAGAAAAAATGTTGAGATGAATGAAAATGAAAACACAACACACCCAGAAACATAGAATGCAGCAAAAGCAATGTCAGAGTGAAATTAATAAACACCTACATTAAAAAAGATCTCTAATCAATGAAGAATAATTTTGTAAAATATATACACATTTAAAGATACAAGCATATGGATTTGCATCCAGTTAATTCCTGAAAGATGTACATCAAAATGTTAGAAAAAATTTTTTCTTGAGTGCTGAGATTTTTTCCTTTATGCTTATTTTTCTTGCTTTTCTATAATTATTATACTTAAATTATAAAATGAAAAAACAGATCTGCAATACCAATGCCTCTTTGAAGCTGCAAACCATAGCTTGTATCTATTTTATTCTAAATACAGTGTTCGTTTGTTCCACACATTCTTAAATAAACAAAAATGGCAGATAATTCATAAATGTATATTCAATAAACCCTTCTTGAGCACCCACTAAATTGAAGGCATGATTACATAAATGATTTTACTTCTGTGAGCCTAGTTACCCTTTCTGTTTCTAAGTATAGTACTAAGGTTACTAATAGATAGGGAAAATAAAAAATTCCCAAGATAATGTGTCCTGGGAAAGGGAGTGAAAAAGAAGGCCATGCACGGACAGCCTTCATCTCCCAAGACAAAGATTTTCCAAGTGCCAGGTGCAGACAGGGAGGAGGTGTTTTATCACCCTAGAGTAACTGTCTCTAGAAGGTTTTAATCTCCTTTAAAGTAAATCCTCTCCAGACACTGCCCACAGACCCCTGACCCAAAAAAGCTCAAATTCCTGAGTGCCCAAGGAAACTGATATGCTCACGAGATCACCCCTCAAAATAACCTATATAAACTCAGTCCCTTTCTTTGTTCAGTGACTCATTTTCCACCAGGAAAGTGGGTCCACCAGTGTCATTTGATCCCTGCATCCCCTGTTCTGGTGTGAAACTGTTCCTGAATAAACAGCTGAGATGATTCGTGAGGTTTGGGTCCTGCCTGGTCTTTTTGTGCTAACAGTTACCACAAACAGCTTGATCACAACTATTTGCGATTAGATTTTAAACCTCATCTCTAATTGCTCACCTCCAAACTCCTATTGATGGAATGCTTGACAATATTTGGTCTGCCTCTGTGATTCTAGGCTTTGGAGAATTGAAGCAAAATGTCTCATCAATTACCATCTCTTTACTATCCAACTTCTGAATGTAAAGAACCTGCCGACTCTGAAGTGCATTATTAAGGTTTATTTCAAAATGAATGAGCCAAATCTCCAAACCTAGACCCCACTGACCACCACTATCAAATGAAAACTCTCCACTTGTTAATATTCCTACTAGTATCTTTCTCCCACTTTCTTTACTCCCTTCCTTTCTGGTTTGGCCTCCTCTTAAACCTTCTTTCTGGTCTAAGATCACTGAATGTGTGATTTTAGAATTCATTCTCACCGGAACTTCTCTCCTTTCTCTGGTGGTCCAGGCATAGATCATAGGTCCAATTCATCAAGAAAACACCTTGGGGCTTGAGTTTTCAACAGCCAGATTCTCTTTACAAAGGGGATGGAAGTCACTAACCTGTCTGGTGAGACTGAGAAGAGGCTGGAAGGAGGAAGACAAAAACTCTCCCTTCTACACTCTTTTACTGTAAGGAAAAATCCATATGGTTTTGGTAACATGAATGTTAGTTCTAAACTCTTCCTGGTGCCACTGAACACAACACTGGCACCGTTTTGTAAAGACAGTACTGTAAAATGTTATTGTTTGTTTTTTTGTTGTTTTTTAGTGTGGGGGTGGGGTTGTTTTGTTTGGGTACTGGGGATTGAACCCAAGGGCACTTAACCACTGAGCTACATCTCCAGCCCTTTTTATTTTTTACTTTGAGACAGGTCTCACTAAGTTGCTTAGGCCTAAATTGCTGAGGTTGACCTCAAACTTGTGATCCTCCTGCCTTAGCAATCGGAGTAGCTGGGAAATAGGCATGAACCACAGGGCAAGGCTAAAAAAAATTTTTAAAAAAGAACATTTAGCCACATCACCCCAATATCCATAAGAATCTAAAGAATTACATTTAGATTCTAGCATTCTAGATTTACTAGCACAGTGCCCAACACTAACACACCGTGAAGCACAACGGTAGTAAGACAGAAGTCGAAACTGCAAGCAGCGTGACTTTGATTTGATGGTAGCAGTAATCTCTGTTCAGGTACGCGCCCTGCATGTGGTTTGGGGGTGTGAATTGGAGGAGCGGTACCTGAGAAGGTCTAGTTCTCACACCGCCAAGATACTCTGCGGAAACCCAGGAGGGTACAGCCGGAGACATCCACATGGGCGCCAAGGCCTAGGTGCTGGGAGGTAGTGGTTGCCTCCGCATGGGAGTCACACTCAGTAGAAGGTGCTTCCGGCTGCAGTGAGCAGCCCTGCAGTCCCGCTGAGAGCGCTGCGCTCAGGCCTTCACTAGCCTATCCAGGTGCGCGCCCAGGCGGGAACAAAGCCCAAGGAAGCCGTGCTCCACTAAGGTCTCCGGGACGACCGCGGCCCCGCCCACAGCGCCTGGCAACTGAGACCAGTCAGGGAGACCTCAGAGAATGGACGATTCAGCAGAAGAGGATCCAGGAGAATCCCTGGAAGAAGAAAACCTGGCCGCATCCCCAACTGCTGGCCACACTGATAACCACGAAGATGACAACCAGAAGAATCAGGATCAAGGGGAGGCATATGACCAAACTGATTACAGAATAGGTGACCAAAATGCCCAAAGACTATCTGGAGAGCCTGAACCCATCATGTTTGACCAAGCTAACCACAAAGATTCTGAACATCTGGAGAACAGCCCATATGATCAGGCTGACCGAAAATCATCTGAACAGACTGATGACAAGACATACGACCAAATTGAAGATGTCGCAGATGTGCAGACTGATCGCCAGGTGCCTGGCTTGACTGATCAAGGAACTTCTGAACAGACTGAAGAAAGCTGGTCTAGACAGGCCCAGAGAAAAGCTTCTGAGCAGGCCGACCACAGAATGTCCACCCAGTCTGAAAGACAAGGTTCCATACAAACTGACCGCAGAATGTCCAGCCAGACTGAGAAAAGAACTTCTGGGCAGACTGATGATAGATTGTCCATTCCATCTGATCCAACAGTTTCTGGACAGACTGATAGCAGAACATCTGACCAGGCTGAAAGAAAAACTTCTGAGAAAATTGACAAGAGACTGTCCAGGTCATCTGACCCAGGAACTTCTGAAGAGAATGTGGATAGGCAAGCTGAGAGAATTTACGAGAAAGTTTTCCATGGATCATATGAAAAGTCCCTCTACAATACTGACGACCAAGTCACCGAAGGAGCTGAACAGCAGACTTTTGACCAAGCTGATCAGCTTAAGGTTAATGAGGATGACTTCAGTCAACCTGACCAGACTGCCTACCTGGTAGACGAAGAGGCTTACCCTACAGACGACCCGTCTTCCTTTGTGTCTGAGTATGGACTATTTCCCCAGTTTGGTGATGGCAAAGAAGCTCAAAACAGAGTACAGCCCTGCACATTTGAGGATAGCGAAACACACTTAAAATCCACACTTTCAGTTGAAATGGAAACTGAAAGTATAAGCCCTATGCAACCCCAGTACCCAACTGATACTGGATTCACTGGGCAGTTTCTAGAAAAAGACCAAACTTTTTACCAAAGATTACCCTCCATCTCAACTAAATCGGATGTCCTCAGTCAAGAAAAAAATCAAGCCACAGGAATCAGTCTTGTAGGTTAAAGGGGTCTTTGATACCTACTGTGGGTGGTGGGGGAGAGAGACCTGTGGAATGAGGTAGGAAAAAGGGGCAAGAGGACACATGTTGGATCAAGGATGAGAAATAAACCTACATGTTGGGTGTGACCCATAAGTTTCAGGAAGGGTAGGAGAAGGGTAGGAAGAGATGAATTTCTTCCTCTGCTACTCTAAGGCCATTTAGGAAGGATCAAGGAACTAGGATTTAGAAAACCTAAGTTTCAAATTCTGGTTCTGTTACTAACTCTGTGGAGTAAGTCACCTCCCCTCTCTAGGTTTCTACCAAGGGAAGAGATTTGGATTTGACTGGAGATCCCTGTGAAGGGAAAAGTATTTGAAGTAGATTGGAGATGTCCAAGGTAACTGCCAGGACTAGAGGTATATTATATTGCTCAGAGGATGAGATAAGTCACTGTCTCTGACTCCTGCCATTAAGATACTGTCAGTACTAGATTCCACTGGCTGTAACAACAGCAAAAACTGCTGGAGCTTTTAAATTTATTAAAAACTCCCTGCGGGGGATATTTCCATTTCAGGATGATTATTCACAATCTGAGCAAGCAAAGAGTTCTCGTATGATCAATCAAGTTATACATAAAAGAAGGCCTCCTATAGTTTATGAAGATCCTTATGAAGTTTCACTTCAGTACATGGAGAAGCACCACATTCTGCAAATATTCCAGGTAAATCTCTATCCTTCTCTTTAATTGTGAGTTTTAAAAGTAATTTAAAAAGTAGTTGCCAAGTATGTGTTCAATTGAAATATATATATGAAATATGAAATATATAATTGAATGATGTGAGTACATTAAACATATCTGAATATTTTATACCTAAAACTTGCCTGATTGTTGTTCCCTACAAATGAAAAGTTTATTTTCTTTATTTTAATTTTTTGTGTTATTCAATAACAACTAAAAGGTATGGAAATGAATCCTTGAAATTTGATATATCCAATCTCATTTAATATTGCAAAATAATTAACATAATTTTTACCTTTTAGAATCCGATGTCTCAGAAGAAAGGTTATATACAGGGTTACATCATCATGTTTTCAATTTTTAGTGAAAAGTCTTTTCTTTGGCTGTTCTTCAGGGCAAATAACTTGTTAATTTATCAGTCTAGCAAAGCCACAATTCTCAAATCAAATTTCTTCTCCAAAATTTCTCACTACTTCTCTCACCTTAGAAGTTACTAGAAATATCCATTTCTACTTATTATTAAATTTTTATTCCTCCAAATTTTATCTGAAGTTGCCTAAGTTTTTCAGTAGTAAGAAAGTAAGTTGTCAATTTGTAGAGGTACATTAATTTTTTCAAAATGCTGTGGTATATGTTAGGTTATTTGGAAAGACTGATCAGTTATAACCTAGCCAAATAACTTCGTCTTAGAACCAAAATGTGATGTCTTATGCTCTCTCTCAGCAGATCACTGAAAACTTAGTCTATGAAAAGCCAGAGGACCCCCTGAGTTTTATGCTGTGCCAGGTATGAAACAGGAGCAAAAGAACACCTCTTTATTGTAAAAGGTTGTTTTCACTGTAAAACCTTTCATTATTGTAAAAGCACATATACAGCAAACTACAAAACAATATATATATGACTGAATTATCATGAAGTAAATATACTTCTATTTACATTCAAGTTTTTAAAAGATAGAAGCCTCCCAGAAGCCCTTTCTTTCCCTCCCAATTCTTACCCCCCACAAAGGAGTTGTTACTCTGATATTTATAATAATAGCTTCCTCACTTTTCTTTATATTTTTGCTGCTAACCATGAATCATGAAACACTTTTGTTTAGATTTGTCGGTTTTTTGAACTGTGCATAAAGAGAGCCATATATAGCATATATTCATTTGAATCTTATTCCTTTTGTTCAAAATCATGTCTGAGATTGATCCACATTTGTATGTAGCTATTCTTCACTCATTTTCATGGTATTCATTGTGTGGAATATTACACCTTATCCATTCTATTTTTAATGGACATGCAGATTGTTTACAACTTGGAGCTATTACAGAAAAAATTTTTGCTATGAACATTTTTGTATGTCTCTCAGTGACACATTCTCTTGAGTATACAACTTGAAGATCGATTGCTAGACTGTGAGGTATGTAGTTGCTTAGCTTTAATAGATTGTTTCAAACAATTTTTTAAAGTGACTGTACCAATTTGCACTCCCACCAACAGTGTGGAAGAGTTTCAGTTGTATATCCTCACCAATGCCTATTATTGGCCATGTTTTTAGCATTAGCTGTTTTGGTTAAGTTTCGTTTTGCCTTTTCGTGATTACTAAGGCAATTGCATGCCTTTTAATTTGCTTATTGGACATTCGGAAATAGTTACTTTTTACTGTTTGTCTTTGTTACTGTTTTCTACATCTACTGGTTATGAGCTCTTTGTGATTGTTTGTTGCATGTATCTTCCCAATATCTTCTTTTCTAGCTCTTAAATATCTCTTTTAGTGAACAGATCTCTTTAATTTTAATATAGTAAAATTCAACATTCTTTGTCTTTACAATTAGTACTTCTGGGGTCCTGTTAGAAGTCTCTCCCAGCTCCTAAATGTAGTTTTTCTATATGGTTGTAGAAGTTATTTGTGTGTTTTTTTAATGGAGGGGATTAGTTTCATTTGTTGTTTGTTGACTTTCACATTCATATACACAATCTATTTGGAATTGATTTTTTGGTAGGACATTTTCTTCCAACAGTTGTCCAGTTGACCAAGTGCCTTTTAGTATAAAAACCATGCCTTCCCCACTGCTCTTTATAGTGTATTTGTTGATATTCCGGTTTCACAACAAGACTATCTTAATCAGTGTGCACTGGAACAAGTCTTAATATCTAGTAAAACAAGTCCATTCACTCTGTTCTTCTTCAAAAATACCTTGGACATTCTTGGACCTGTGCATTTCAATACCAGTTTTTAGAATTATTTGCCAAGTTACACAAACACACCCACACATTCACACACAAGCACACACTAGTGAGATTTTATATTGTGATAGCATTCAATCAGATTAGTTTGGGTAAAGGTGACAGCTTTAAATTGAGCATTTACAATCCATGATCCTTTCATGTATTTGGGTCTCCTTTAAGTTCTCTCAGTATATGAATTATTGACATACATGTTTTTCATGACTTTCAATAGTCTTATTCATAGGTATTTAATGCTTTTTTAAATAATTCACATTTATTATTGCATGGAAGTCCAAGCATAGCAGAGCCAGTTTCCCTGCTCAGATTCATAAGCTGCAAATCAAGGTGTCCCTGAGATGTGCTTTCCTTTTCTTTTTTTCCTTCCATAATTTTTACTGATGCACTGTAATTATACTTAATGATTGGATTATTTGTTACACATTCGTGCATTTACATGATACAACAATATAATTTGGTCAATATTGTTCCCCAGTATTTCCCCTTTCCTTCTTCTCCTCTCTCCCCCTGGTCCCTTTCCTCCACTGATTTCCCTTTACTTTCCATGAGATCCCCCCACCTTCTTTTCCTTTATCCTCTCTAGCTTCCACATAAGAGAGAAAACATACAATCCTTGACTTTCTGAGTTTGGTTTATTTTGCTTAGCATAGTATTCTCAAGTTCTGTTTTCCTGCAAATGACATAATTTCATCCTTCTTTATGGATAAGTAAAACTCCATTGTGTATATATATCACATTTTTCTTTTTTCATTCATCCACTGACAGACACCTAGGCTTGTTCCATAATTTGTCTATTGTGAATTGTGCTGCTATAAACATAGCTATGCATTTATCACTACAGTATGATGACTTTAATTCCTTAGGGTCAATACCAAGGAGTAGTATATGGTAGTTTCACTCCTTGTCTTTTGAGAAATCTCCATGCTGATTTCAGTGCTGGCTGTATATTAATTTACAATCCCACCAACAATGTAAAAGGTTCCTTTTTGACCCCATCCTCTCCAGCATTTATTATTGTTTGTATTCTTGATAGCTGTTATTCTAACTGGAGTAAGATGAGAGCTCATTGTAGTTTTGATTTGTATTTCTTTAATTGCTAAAGATGTTGAGCATTTTTCTTGCATTTTTTGGCCATTTGTATTTCTTCTTTTGGGCAGTGTCTGTTTAGTTCATTTGCCCATTGATTAACTGGTTATTTGGGGGTTTTGGTGGAAAGGTTTTTGAGTTCTTCATATATTCTGAATATTATCGTCTGTCAGAAGAGTAGCTAGCAAAGATTTTCTCACATTCTGGGGTTTCTTTCTTCATATTCTTCATTGTTTCCTTGGTTGGGCAGAAGCTTTTTAATTTGATGCCATCCCATTTATTAACTCTTGTCATTATTTTCAGAACTTTAGGAGTTCTATTAAGGAAGTCCTTTCCTATACCTATATGTTGAAGTGTTGAACCTACATTTTCATCTAAGAGTTGCATAGTTTTGGGTATAAATCATAGGTCTTTGGTCCATTTTGAGTTTACGTTAGTACAGGGTGAGAGAAAATGATCTAGTCTCATTCTTCTACATGTGTACAACCAGTTTTCCTAGGACCATTTGTTAAAAAAGCCATCTTTTCTCCAAAGTCTATTTTTGAAACCTTTGTCAAGGACCAGATGACTGTTCCTTTGCAAATTTGTCTGTGTCTTCTGTTCTGCTCCATTGGTTTTTGTGTCTGTTTTTTATTCCAGTACCAGGCAGTTTTTGTCACTAGAGTTCTGCAGTATTGGGTTGCCTCTAGCATTGTTTTCTTGTGGTTTTGTTTTGTTTGATTTAAGATCACTTTGACTATTCTGTGTCTTTTCTTCTTCCAAATGAATTTTCAGATTTTTTTTCTAGTTCTATGGAAAATGTCATAGGTATTTTGATGGGGATTACCTTGAAGTTGTATATTGCTTTGGGTAATATGGCCATTTTACCAGTATTAATTCTGTCTATCCATCAACATGAGAGATATTTTCATCTTCTTGTGTCTTTAATTTCTTTTTTCAGTGTTCTATGGTTTTCATTGTAGAGGTCATTTACCTTCTTGGTTGGATTCCTAGGTTTGGGTGGTTTTGTCTATTTGGCAGGTTGATTGGTTTTGTTTATTTTGTTTGTGAATGGGATTGTTTTCCTGATTTCTTTCTCAGCAATTTTATTTCCTTTGTTAAAAGGCTTTTTATTACTGCTTCTATCTCATTGGTTATTATTGGTCTGCTTAGTTTTTTTATATCTTCTTGATTCAGTTTTGGCAGGTCATATGTCATCTTTTCATTCCAACTCAAAAACAAACAAATAAATAAATACTTTGCCATATGCATTAGCCATTTTCCGTTACTATATAAATAGCTGAAATAATTGATTTATAAAGGGAAAAGGCTTATTTGGGTCCATAGTTTTGAAGATTTCAGTCCATAATCAGTTAGTCCCATTGTTTTGGACATGTGGAAGTCCATCAGGGTGAAAGCATGTGGTAAAGCAAAATCTGTTCCTTCATGCCTTGGAAATGTAAGAGAGGAAGAAGAAGAGGCTGGGTCCCATGTCCCCTTCAAGGGTATATCCCTAATGACGTCTCACTAATCCCTACCTCTTAAAGCTTCCACCACCTTCCAAAAGAAAGGAATCAGCAATAGTTGACAGAGATAGTATGTGTCCTGCAAATCCTCAATATGTTTTATCCAGCTTTTTTCAGAAAAAAATCCATCCCTTGTTTTGGCCAAATAGCCTAATTATCAATATGGTTTAATTTAGATATCTCATTTTACTATTATTTTGTTTCTCCCTCTATTTTTATTTGTTTTCTTTTTATTGTATCCTATCAGGTTGTGTGAATGATTTTAATATTCTACTTAATTTATTAGACTTTTAGCTATGCCTTTTCTCATTTTTTTTAGTGATTGCTCTAGGGATTACACTATATATTCCCAACATTTTATAATATACTTAGAGTTAATATTGTCCCACTTCACATAAAAGGAGAAAACTTTATCCCTAGAGAGGTCCTTTTGCTCCCACTATCCTTTGTTTTAAGTTTGTCATATATATCACTTTCTACATACATGAAAACACTTATAAGACAATGACACCATTTTTGCTTTAAATAATCATATGTATTTTAAAGAACTTAAAAGGAAAACAATAGTTTTTTACACTTACCCGATAATTTGTATTTCTGATCCTCTTCATTCATTTGTGAATTTCCAAGTTTTTCTCCTCAATTTTTTTTCTCCAGCCTGAAAAACATCTTTTAGCATATCTGCTATTGTAAGACTTCTCACAAAAACACTCATGATTTTCCTTGATCCAAAAGTCTATTTCACTTTCATTCTTATAGGATATTTTTGCTAGATACAGACTTTATTCCCCCCACCCAACTCCTTAAAAATGTGCTTTCACTAACTTCTGGCCTTTGTAATTTCTGAGAAGTCCATAGTCATCCAGCTTGTTCCCCTGTATAAAATGTCTTGTTCTCTTCGTGATCTTTTTAATCTTTAGTTTCCAGAGGTTTGATTATGTTGTTTATTGGAATTTACATTTGGGGGGGATAGTTGAGCTTCTTAAATGTACTCCTCTTTCATTAAAGTTTGAAAGTTTTCTACCATAATTTCTTTATATATTTTCTTGCCCCACTCTCTCACTTTCTCTTTTCCCTTTGACAACTCACATTGCCTTTATGTTAGACTTTTCAATTTTGTCCCAGCAATTCCTGCAGCTCATGTTTTTATCCAGTTGTTTCTCTCTCTTTTCTTCTGATCAAATTTTTTGACTTTACTTGTAAATTCACTGACACTTCTGTCATCTATAGTGATATTTTAAAATTATTTTCAGTGACAAAATTTCTATTTGTTTTCCCTATATTTACTATTTTTCTTCTCATGTTTCCTACATTTCATTTCATTTTCAGTGTACTGTCCTTTCCTCCCCAAGCAAAGTTATCATAACTGCTTTAAAGTTACCATAGTTGTGTCTGGTAATTTCAACAATAGGATCATCCTGGAATTGCCATCTGCTGATTGTCTTTTCCATTTGGCTTGCATTTTCTCAGTTTTCCATAAGATGATTTTAGACAATCTTGGAAATTGTGAACATTATATTGTGTAGACTGAGTTCTGTTATATTCCTCTGATGAATGTTCATAATTATGTTTTAGCTGTTTGTTCACATGGTTTAGATTCAAACTGTAAACTCTATCTTGCTTTCTATGGTTAGTAGGACATATATCAGATCAATTCTTTAAACTTTTGCTACACTAATTTGAATCTGTTCTATGAGTGCAGTTTGCATTGGTGTTTTCTCTTTGATTGGATAATCTGTATATTTTAACAAGTATATGTGACATGTGTTTATGGAATCACACAAAATATAGTCACTGTTCTAATAACCCTCTTAATATTTTGAAATAGTTCCCCTAAATATTAAAATGTATATTCTTGATTTATCAACTTCTAAATTATGTGTACACAAAGACTTCTGTATTTTAAATCTTAACATATTTAAACCCCAAGATGTGGTTATTCCAAGTAAACTAAAATTGTAAGTGGAAAAAATTCTTTTTCATTCCCCTTAGGTACAGGAAATGATGAAAAACAGAGACAAAACGTGAACCCTACAAAGAATGAATCTCTCTTCAGTACTGTTTAAGGTCATCAGTGTTAATATTATGCTCTGTTTACCAATCTGAAAAATGGTGTTTGAATAGGCATTGATGTTGACTCTGCCTAAATGTGTTCTTAATTTTTAAGTAAAAACATATAGGGTATCTTTGTAAAATTTGTATAACAATTATAGATATCTCTGAATAATCATTCAAAAATTGCACATTATTATTAGCTACCTGAACAATAGCAAGTTCGCAAATAAAAGACTACTACAATTTATATGTACTTTTCATAAGGCATAAAATCTATCATGTCTCCAAGCTGTTTACAAATTTTCAATCAGAAAATATGTGGAAAATAATTTATAATCATACTTTTTGTTCTTTTAATAGAAGATTGTTATTGGAATAGCTCATATTAATGACCACATCATATTATTACTATTTTCCTTTTTTAATCATTGTCTATTATATTCTACCAATAAGTGCATGGGGTTTAGACTTATCCTAGGGGTAGCTAACTTCTGATTTTTAACCTACAGCAAAATTCAAACACATTATGCTACTCTGTACACACCTTTGGGTGAGGCAGAATGTCATTTCCTCTTTACCTTTATCCCCTGAAGAGTATCTATATCATGTGGTAACCAGTCCAACTGGTATTTAACATCAAAAAGCTTTAACTTGGTCTGCCTGGTATGAGAGTATCTGCCCAAAACTCATAACTGAGATAATCATCTGAGACTACTTTTTTAAGCTAAACTTTTCTTTTAATTTCTATTTAAACACTGAAGCAGACTTGATCCTTTATATAACTGGTGACTCAGTATGATTATATGATTGCATTACAATGAATTAAGCTTCTGTTTGAACAGTCAAACACAAATATCACTTATTATAAATACCTGACCTTCATTTCTCATTAATTATATAAAAAAAAACTCCTTATAACTTTCAGGCTTATTTACCTTTTACTTTCAGTTGTCCACAACATGTGCATGTGCTCAGACTCAGTCAAAGTTCTCCACACTGATAGATAGATACTTGTCTGGGATTGTAAGCCTAAAAAACTAGGTGAAAGCTAATAAATTTGCAATAAATCTATGGGAGAAGTTTGAGTGACATAACTAAGTTCATAAATAATCTGTTGCTTGGACAAAACAGCTCAAAGATTGAGAGGCCAATATAGTTATTAGTAATTCAAAATGTGGATGTCATTAACAACATCTGAAATTGAGCATTTAACTTAATTCACTGGTGTTCAACCCTAATATCAGATAATTTTAACAAGTTTCTTAAAGCAAAACATCAAAGATCCAACCATACCAGCCACTTCATACCATCCCCTTGACCCTATTTGATGCCTTTCAGAACTGTCGTTTTTTTTTTTTTACCTTTCAGTGGAACAGAGGGAATGGGCTTGTTATGATCCACTGATTCCATCTGAACATATTTAGCTGAGAAGAGGAGAAAGAAAATGGAGCCAAGGCTTCACATGCGGCGACCCAGACACTACTCAAAGTATTGTCTAGGGTAGAAGACCTATCAGCTAAAAGTATACAGTGTTCAGTTCTCAGTTCCTAAGTATCAGGAAGTAGTGCTAGGCCAGTAGTAAACATTAATGGTGAGAATCTGAGTGGAACTAGCTATCAAATGAAAGAAGGAAAAGGAGTCTTAGAACTGGGCCTTTTAGAGTTAAATGGACAGAGAACATGGATGACCACATAGAATAAGAATGGGGAATAAAATTTCTATGTCTGAGTAACCAGAGATTGAAAGGCATGACCTCTCCTGAAGGAATCTTTCAAGGATGCTGTGACAGTTATTCACAAAGATATGAGATGTTAGTGTCTCAAGTGTTGTCAAGTAAGATAATAAATGTAAAAGCACTTAGAACAATGATTGCATTGTTAGCCCTATTTATTAGTGTTATTATCAACAGTAGTAATATTGGTTGTACCTGAGCAATCCTGAAAACCTTCTTTGCTCCATTCCCCAGTCACCTTCATTTCCTTGCAGTAAGAGGATGGGAAATTACTAGTTTTCTTGGGGCCTGTTCCCTCACCTCTTCCATTTAAAGAATAAATATGATATCATTGGTGTATTAATCAGCTTTTTGTTCATGTGACCAAAATACCTGAAGACAGCTTAGAAGAAGATTTATTTGGGCTCCTGGTTTCAGAGGATTTAGCCCATGGTCAGCTGACTCCAAGGCAGAAATATCATGGTAGAAGGGCATGGCAGAAGAAAGCTCTTCATTTCATGGTTGCTGGGAAGCAGAGAGAGAGGAAGGGGTCAGGGACGAGATAAACCCTTCTAGCACATCCTCCCAGTGACCTACTTCCTCCAACTAGGTCCCAACTCCTAGTAGTCCATTTAACTCTCACTGTATTAATCAAATGGATTAATCCACTGATAAGGTCAGAGCCCTCATAATCCAATCATTGCCCAAAATGCTCTACCTCTGAACTTGTTGCATTAGGGACCATACTTTCAACACATAAGCTTTGGGGGGACATTCCAGATCCAAACTATACGTGTTGGTCTGTAAGAAAATGTAAATCAAAACCACAATGAGATATCCCTTCTAGAATCAAAGATATAGAATGATAAGTATTGGAGAGAATGTGGAAAAATTGGAATCTTCATATGCTGATGGTGAAAATGCACAATAATTCAGCTGCTTTGGAAAATAATTTTTAGGTTCTTCAAAATACTAAACATTGTGGGAGCTGGGTTTGTGGTTCAGTGGTAGAGCACTTGTCTAGCATGTGTGAGGCACTGGGTTCAATTCTCAGCACCACATATAAACAAATAAATAAAGGCTTATCAACAACTAATAAAAATATTTTTTTAAATGCTAAACATTGTGTTGTCATATGACCCAGAAGTTCCACAGCTAGGTTATATACCCATGAGAACTGAAAACATATTTCCTCATGAAAATTTGTATACTAATGTTCATACTACTGCATTCACAATAACTAAAAAGTGGAAACAACCCAAATATTCAATTAACTGAGAAAAGAAATTAGAAATGTGATATTTCTATACAATGGAACATGAGTCACCCTTAAAATGATCATTGAAATGGAGGGAAAACCTGTCACATGCTATAACACAGATGAATATTATGCTAAAAAAATAAGTCAATGACAAAAAGATAAATACAATATGATTCCATGTACATTAGGTATCTAACATAGTCCAATTCATTAAAACAAAGTAGAATGCTGGTTTGAGCAACTTGGGGAGAGGGGAAGTGAAGGGTCATTCAATGAATATGAACTTTTGGGTTTTGCAAGATGGAAAAATTGTGGAAATCTGTTGCACAGCAATATGAACATAACACTACTAAACTGTACACTTTAAAGGTTATGATGGGTTTTCAAGACGCCTCAATAGAAAAGGTCACTTTCCTGGCTGCTCTGTGGCATGAAACCAAGAAAGTAGATAAGCAGCTTCCCAACAAAGTGGATGAACCAAAATAAACCAAACAGAACAAAACAGTAGGGGGAATTTTTTAAAATTTTTAGTTGCAGGTAGATACAATACCTTTATCTTATTTTTATGTGGTGCTGAGGATCGAACCCAGGGCCTCGTGCATGCTATGCGCGCACTCTACCACTGAGCCACAACCCCAGCCACAAGTGGGATACTTTACTGGAATTTAATACTGGACATTAAAGCAGAGCAGGGACTCAGGAGTTTGGATATAGTGAAATAAAGAACAAATCCCCAGTGCTACAGCCACTGCCTCAGTCAGAGGCACCAGCTAGAGTGGTCCCTCTATGAGCAAAGTGGAGGGATAAGGGAATTAAAGGAGGCTGCATGTATAGGAGGCCTTTGGCAAATCTGCATAAGGAGCATTTAGAGATCAAAGACACTGCCTGACTAAACTGAAAGGCATGCTGCACAATATCCTTGTGTGGGCAAAAAGTCACATCTCTCCCAGCTGCATGTGGAAAAACAGAGGAAGGAACCCTTTTGTAGCCCCACACAGGGCCCAGCAGCTAGGGGAGCTGATTCCTGGAAAACCTGAGTTTGACCTGAAATACAGGCCTATCAAATCCACCCTGCATAACACAGTGTGCCTAAGTGATCAAGAGAAAATCAAATGTGGAGAGAGGTTTACACAGGGGCCTACTGGTAGTGGAAACCCACCTGGCCTCTCCTCCTCCCCCTCCAATCCACTGCTTACAGGACCTGCTGAGAAAGATTTGCCTAGCCAGGAATTACAAAGGGCTAGGGTAGGAGAAATTGAGTTTTGAGACTGAACCTGAGACCAGGAAATGCGGTGTCCTCAGGAGACATAGTGACTAAGAATTGGCAGCTCCACCACATGAGTGGAACCAAGGGGAGGTCCCTGTGGTGCAGTCTTCCAACATGGACCAGCAATTGCTGGACCCTGGAGATTCACTGACTTAAAATCTCCAGAACAACTGGCAATCAGCAAAGAGATTGAAGCCTACCAAAGTCTAAGCACCACCTCCAGGAGTTCCACCTGTGGGATTACCTCTCATTGCAGCAGCCCAACTATGAGGGTGGAGCAAGCATCACACTCTAGAAGACCCACCTAACACTACTGAGAAGGAAAGCTGAGAATCTTTTGAATGCCAACAGAAAAAATGTTTAACTCTTCATTGAGTTTTTGTTTTCTTTTTTTTCTTTTTTTCTCTAATTGTGACCTGAATGTTCATGAACATTTATCATATCCATATTTTTTTCTCATTTCTAGCATTTTTGAAGCCAGTTGTTTTTCATGGATGTTTGATTTTTTTAGGACTAGAATGTTTAATTAGTATATTTTAGCTTTATATTATATTCTTTTATTTTTAATTTTAAAACTTTGACTTTTTCTCACACTTATCTGTTTCCCTTCAGTCTTTTTCTTCTGCTAAGAGCAAATCTCTACTGTTTTCTCTTTCACTCTTCCTTTAATTTTTTTTGTTTTTTTGTTTTGTTTTGTTTTGTTTTTTGTGGTGCTGGGGATTGAACCCAGGGCCTTGTGCTTGCAATGCAAGCACTCTACCAACTTACCTGTATCCCCAATCCCTCCTTTAATTTTTTACTTCTATTTTCTGTCCTCCTCCCTCATAATCATTGATCCTACATCATTTATTTTCTCTCCCTGTGCACTATATAAAATTGTAAACTCTTTGCAAACTTAATGTTTTAATTTTAGGCAATAGCTGATCATATTATTTCTGTGTATTATGACAATTAACATTGCAGAAATCATAGCAGCAACTATTTGGTTTAATGTTGTATACTGTTTGCATTGGTTACTATTATTTGTCTCCCCCTAAACAGTGAGGTACTGGCAACCTTTCAGGGACACTCTAAGTCCACAGAGTAGAAAATCTACTGCCTCAGATCCATACTGTTAGATGGGTAGACACAAACAATATAAAAAAGCAAGGGAATAAATGGCCCCAAATAAACCAAGATACTCCAATAACAGAATCCATTGACACCACAGTGGAAGAAGTGTCAGAGAAGTAGTTTAGGATATACACAGATAAACTGATCTGCAAGGTAAAGGACAATGTAAGGAGTAAAATCAGGCATAAAATACAGGAAGTGAAAATCCTCTTCAATAAAGAGAGATTCTGAAAAAAAAAGAATCAAGCAGAAATCCTCAAAATGAAGGAATCAATAAACCAAATTAAAAATTCAATGGAAAGCACCACAAATTAGACCACTTGGAAGACAGAGTTTCAGGCAATGAAGACAAAATAAATATAACCTTGAAAGTAAAGCTGACCATGGAGAAAAGATGTTAAGAGAAAATGAATAGAACTTCCAAGAAATATGGGATAACCTGAAAATACCAAATTTAAGGTTTATTGGAATAGATGAAGGCTTGGAGATACAAACAAAAAGGAATGCACAATGTTTTCAATAAAATAATATCAGAAAATTTCCCAAATCTAAAGAATTAAATGGGAAATTAAATACAGGAGGCTTAGAGGACTCCAAATACACAAAATTACAACAGAGTCACATAAAGGCACATCATTATGAAAATGCCTAACTTACAGACTAAGGAAAGAATTTTAAAGGCTACCAGAGAAAAATGACAAGCAACATTTAGGGGGAAAACAATCCAGATCTCAGCTGATCTCTCAATACAAACCCTCAAAGCTAGGAGATCTTAGAATAATATATACTAAGCTGTGAAAGAAATGGATGCCAGCTAAGAACACTATACCCAGCAAAATTAAGCCTTCAGAATTGATGATAAAATAAAAACCTTCCATGACAAACCAAAGTTTAAAAGATTCACAACTAGAAAGCCTGCACTACAAAAAATACTTAAGATATTTCATGAAGAAGAAATGAAAAATAAAGGTGAAAACCTGCAAAGAGAGGAACTAAACTAGAAGAATCGTCCATCAAAGGAGAAACTAATTCAAATTATAAACCAGAAATAAATCAAAATGACAGGGAATAAAAATCATAGCTCAATTGTAATGTTGAGGGCTGGGGATATAGCTCAGTTGGTAGAGTGCCTGCCTTGCAAGCACAAGGCCCTGGGTTCAATACCCAGCACTGCAAAAAAATAATAATAATAATAATATTGAATGTAAATGGCCTAAACTCATCAATCAAAAGACATAGATTGCAGGTAGATTAAAAAACTAGGCCTAACAATATTCTGTCTCTTAGAGACTCACCATAGGCAAAGACATCCACAGACTGAAGGTGAAAGGATGGGAAAAAAACATATCACTTGCATGGATCACATGAACAAGCAGAGGTTTCCATCCTCATATCAGACAAAGTGGACTTCAAGCCAAAGTTCGTCAGAAAGTACAAAGAAGGATATTTCAAGCTGCTTAAGAGAATAATACATCAACAAAACATAACAATCATAAATATTTATGCTCAAAACAATGGAGCATCTATGTATATCAAACATACCCTTTTAAATTTCAAGAAGCAAATAGGTCACAACACATAATACTGGGTGAATTTAACACACCTCTCTCACCACTGGATAGATCCTCCAAACAAAAACTAAATAAAGAAGCTATAGAACTAAAAAATACAATTAATAATTTAGACTTAACAGATATATATAACCAGATATATATATATGTCATTAATGACTGAATACACTTCTCAGTAGCACATGTATCCTTCTCTAAAATAGACCATCTCTTAAATAATAAGCAACTCTTAGAAAACATAAAATATAGAATACCTTGCACCCTAACATCATAATAGAATGAAATTAGAAATAAATGATAAAATAAAAAATAGAAGCTACTCTACCACTTGGAGACTAAATAATATGCTATTGACTGATGAATGAATGGTAGAAGAAATCTCGGGATGAAATTTTTAAAAAAATACTTAGAGGTAAATGAGAACACCAATACAACATGTCAGAATCTTTGGGACACTATGAAGGCAGTGCCAAGAGGCAAGTTCAATTGCATTGAGCTCATTGATTAAAATAAATAACATTACATCTCAAAGTCCTAGAAAAAGAAGAAAAAGTCAATAGCAAAAGCAGTAAAAGAGAGGAAATAATTAAAATCAGAGCTAAAATCAATGAAATTGAAACAAAAGAAACAACTGAAAAAATTGACAAAACAAAAAGTTGGTTGTTTGAAAAAAATCAATACAATAGATAAACCCTTAGCCAAGCTAACAAGCAGAGCGAGAGAAAACACAAATTATTAAAATATGTGATGAAGAATGAATATCACAATGGGCATGACTGAAATACAGAAAAAATTTTTGAAAATTTATACTCTAATAAAATAGAAAATCTTGAAGTCATTGACAAATTTCTAGAGACATATGACCTACCCAAATTGAATCAGGAGGACATAGAAAATTTAAATAAATCAATTTCAATCAATGAACTTAAAGATGCCATGAAAAACCTACCAAGAAAGAAAAGCCCAGAACCAGATGGATTCTCATCTGAGTTCTACCAGACCTTCAAAGGAGAAATAACACCAATCCTCCTCAAATCATTCCATGAAATGAAAAAGGAGGGAACCCTTTTAAACTCATTCTATGAAGCTAATAACAGCCTGATATCAAAGCCAGACAAAGACACATCAAGGAAAGAAAATTTCAGACCAATATCCCTGATGAACATAGATGCAAAAATTCTTAATACTGGCAAATCACATACAAAAACATATTTAAACTATAATGCACCAGGATCAAGTGGGGCCCTTCCTAAGATTGCAAGATTGGTTCAACATACAGAAATCAATAAACATAATTCCCATCAATAGACTTAAAGACAAGAATCATGTGATTATCTCAATAGGTGTAGAAAAAGCATTTGACAATATAAAGCATCCATTCATGTTCAAAACACTAGAAAACCTAGGGATAATAGGAACATAACTCAATATTGTAGAAGTTATATATGTTAAACCCAAGGCCAACATCATTCTAAATGGAGACAAATTGAAAGCATTCCCTCTAAAACCTAGAACGAGAACAGCACTCTTTCACCTCTTCTATTCACCATCATCCTTGAAACTCTAGCCAGAGCAATTAGACAGGAGGAAGAATTAAAGGGATATGAATAGGAAAAGAAGTGCTCAAGCTATCACTATTTGCCAATGACATGATTCTATACTTAGAGGATGCAAAAAATTCCACCAGAAAACCTATAGAACTAATAAATGAATTCAGCAAAATATCAGGATATAAAATCAACACCCATAAATCAAACATGTTCCTATACATCAGTGATGAATCAACTGGAAGAGAATTAGGAAAACTATCCCATTCACAATAGCCTCAACAAAAACAAATACTTGGGAATCAATCTAACAAAAGAGGTAAAGATCTCTACAATGAAAACTACAGAACACTAAATAAAGAAATTGAAGAAGACCTTAGACAATGGAAAGATCTCCCATGTTCTTGGATAGACAGAATTAACCTTGTCAAAATGGCCATTCTACCAAAAGTGCTATGCAGATTTAAAGCAATTCCTATTAAAATTCCAATGACGTTCTTCATAGAAGCAGAAAAATCAATCATGAAATTTATTTGGAAAAATAAGAGGCCCAGAATAGCCAAAGTAATCCTTAGCAAGAAAAGTGAAGCAGGAAGTACCACAATACCAGACCTTAAATTATACTACAGAGCAATAGGAACAAAAAAGGCATGGTAGGGGCTTGGATTGTGGCTCAGTGTTAGGGTGCTTGCCTAGCATGTGCATGGCACTAGGTGCAATTCTCAGCACCACATATAAAAATAAATGAATAAAATAAAGGTCCATCAACTTCTAAAAACAAAAATATTTTTTAAAAAAGTAGTATGGTATTGGCACAAAAACAGACATGAAGACCAATGGAGTAGAATAGAAGACACAGGGACAAACCCATATGAAAACAGTTATCACATACTAGACAAAGGTGCCACAAACATACATGAGAGAAGAGATAGTCTCTTCAACAAATGGTGCTGGGAAAATTGGAAATCCACATATAGCAAAATGAAATTAAACCCCTATCTCTCACTCTGCACAAAACTCAACTTAAAGTGTATCAAGGACCTAGGCATTAGACCAGAGACCCTGCACCTAACAGAAGTAGGCCTAACCCTCCATCATCTTGGCTTAGGAACCATATTTCTCAGGAAGACTCTTAAAGCACAAGAAGTAAAATCAAGAATTGATGAATAGGATGATATTAAACTAAAAAGCTTCTTGATAGCAAAGGAAACAATCAAGAATGTGAACAGAAAGTCTACAGAATGGGAAAAAAATCTTTGCCACCTGAACCTGAGAACATTGATCTCCAGGATATACAAAGAACTCAAACATTTAATACCAAAAAACCAAATAACCAATAAGTGGGCAAAGGAATTGAAGGCACTTTACAGAAGAAGAAATACAAATGGTCAACAAATATATGAAAAAATATTCAACATTTCAGCAATTAGAGAAGTACAAATTAAAACTACACTGAGATTCCATCTCACTCCAGTCAGAATGACAATTCTCAAGAATACAAGTAATAAATCTTCACCAATAAATGTTGGTGAAGATGTAGGGGGAAAGGTCTACTCATACATTGTGGGTGGGACTGCAAATTGTGCTTTAATGAGTGGCAAACAATATTAGTGGACCAGTGACTTCTTAGACTCTCAAGAATTGCTGCCGCCGCCTCCTCTTCCTCCTCCTCCTCCTTCTCCTCTTCCTCCTCCTCCTCCTCTTCTTCTTCTTCCTCTTCTTCCTACTCCTCTTCCTCCTCCTCCTCCTCTTCTTCTTCCTTCTTCTTCTTTATTCCTCTTCTTCCTCCTTCTTTCTTCTTTTCTCCTTCTCCTTCTCCTTCTTCTTCCAGTGTTTACAACATTTGTAACAATCTAACACCAGATGGAGAGTGGCCATGTGGCCTATTATGAACAGCTAGGAGTCTAATAGGCAATAGTCTAATAGTCTGCCTAACTCTGTTTCACATTTTTTAAGGAAAATAAAACAACTCCTCAAATTCCATCAAAATTACAGTAAAGATTTATGAAAAAAAGTGAATCTATAAACTCAAAGCAAGAAAGAGACCAGAGAATTTTGTGGTTTCTGGAATAGTAGTGATGGATAAATCAGGGCACAGTCTATGCGACTGAGAACCTCCAAGGCAGCTAAATGGAGAGAGATACCTCTTCCAGGTAGAGCTCAGAGAGCTCCAGACTCAGTGCTAGCAGGAAAGAGCTGAGCTGGAACTAAAGGATTTCTCTTTTCTAGTGACCTTTTACATCTATTTAGTCACTGTGGTAGATGACCAGGCACCCATAGTCATCACCAAAACTACCCCACCTACAAATCACTCATGTAGACAAATTACACTTTCAGAAGTGACATTGAACCTGGAGAATTTTATAGGGGAGATTTGTGTCCAAAAAAATTGGGGGGGGGGGGCGGTGTACGGGGGATTGAACCCAGGGGTGCTTTATCACTGAGCTATATCCCCAGCCCTTTATATTTTTTATTTTTAGACAGGGTCTCACTCTGTTGCTATGGTCTCCCTAAATTTCGGAGGCCTATTTGAACTCACTATCCTCCTGCCTCAGCCTTCCAAGTCACTGGGATTACCAGCAGGATTACAAGCATGCACTGAAAAAAAAAGGGGGAACAATTATCCAACCACACATTGATCAAATAATTTGTGGCAAACCCATGCAATGAAATTCTGTCCATCTAATTAATGTTGCTGTTAATATTTTTTGGATAGTATAATTGGATGTACCCTACTTCGTGTAACAATATAAATATACATAAATAACATATGTCTACCTAAAAAGAGAGTTAAATAAATAAAGAGACAGACCAAAAGGAACAAGAGAACAGAAAAATTAGGAAAATATGAAATCTTAAATTGGAAACCCCTTCTAGCACAATGCCCAAAGCAGAAATCATTAAGGAAAAAAAAGTACAGAAAAAATCAAAAAGGAAATTATTAGCTAAGAGTGACAGTTACAAAATACATGTTATAGCATATATTTCTACATATGTAACAAGTTCCTACAAATCAATTTGCAAGGGAGAGGGCATGTGCCAGGGATTGAACTCAGGGGCACTCAACCACTGAGCCACATCCCCAGCCCTTTTTTGTATTTTATTTAGAGACAGGGTCTCAGTGAGTTGCTTAGTACCTCACTTTTCCTGAGACTGGCTTTGAACTCCCAAACTCCTTGCCTCAGGATCCAAGCCACTAGGATTACAGGCATGTGCCACAGTGCCTAGCCTTACAAATCAATTTTTTAAAACTATACACATTTCCAATTAAAGAGGGCCAGGAACATGAATGGGAAACCTATTGAAGAAAACGTAAGTAACCAAAGAAATAAAATTTTAAAAAAATAAATACAAATTAAATAACTTTTATAGACAAAGTTTTGTTTTGTTTTAAGACAGTGCATAAATCTTACCTGTAATCCCAGTGGCTTGAGAGGCTGAGGCAGAATGATCACAAGTTCAAAGTCAGGCTCAGAAACTTAGGAAGGCCCTAAGCAACACAGCGAGACCGTGTCTCAAAATAAATTAAAAAATTAAAAATGAACTAGAGATGTGGCTCCATGCAAAAGCTTCCCTAACAATAAAAAAATTAAAAAAAAAAAAAGGATCGTACATAAAAGTGAAGAGAACTTTCTTACACTGTTGTGGGGAGTAAAACTAAAATGAACATGCCCTATAGTCAGAAATTCTAATTCTAGAAATTTGTATTAATGAAATGATGAATGTGTTTTCTTTTTTTTTTTTTCTTGGTACTGGGGATTGAACCCAGGGGCACTCCCCACTGAACCACATCCCCAGCCCTATTTTGTATTTTATTTAGAGACAGGGTCTCACTGAGTTGCTTAGGACCTCGCTAAGTTGCTGAGGCTGGCTCTGAACTCGCCATCCTCCTGCCTCAGCCTCCCAAGTGCTGGGATTACAGGCAAGCGCCACCGCACCCAGCTCAAATTTTTGTATAAGTACATTTTCTACATTATTCAAGATTGAAAATTTTCAAATTACCTGAATTTTCAACCAGAAGGATTCAGTCAAATACACAACAACACATCCATTAAAATTGTGTTGCAAATAATCACATGGGGACACATCAGTACCAAACTATTAAGTGAAAATAATGTTTTGGAGACTGTAAATATGATTGCAATTATGTGGGAGAAGAGCAGAGAAGAAAGATGGAAGTGCCATGACAGTGAGTTTTTGTTCATTTTATCCATTTTATTCATGGTAGAATTCATGACACAGTAGTCCCTCAAATAGTTTCTAAATGGATGAGTCTTCACAAAAATGTTTATCACTGGGTGAAGAAATAAAGGTGATTATTGCCTATAATTAATATACATTTGTTATCAGAATCAATGTTATTTTCAAAATAGAAAATAATATGGGCAATATTTCAGAAATGCAAAGACCATCGTATGCCTGGCTCTTTGGTCACATGTTTTTACCTCTTCTCAGGAGTTGCTTACTGCAGTGATTCCTCCCAATCCCCAGGAATGAGTAGAACTCATTTCCCCACAAACTTCCCAAATTTCTTCTTTCAAAACTCTTCTAGTTTGGGTGATTCATCATAGGCAAGGAAGAAAAGACAACCAATAAATAATACCAGATTTTGATTCCTTCTAGGAAGGAAATAAAACATTTTTGTGAGAAAAAACAACTGGAGTAGAGACAACAGGGTACTTTAGGTACTTGAAGGTACCTTGGGGCAATCAGGAAAGGCTTCTCAAACAGAGGGCAGGAGGGCGGTGCTTCACCTGAGGGTAATGCAGAGCCAGTCCCAGCAGCAGCAGGGAGGAAGGGGTTTCCACTAAAAAGAACAGCTAATGCCAAAGCCATGCAGGTGGAGCACACAAAGGGTGATGGAGCACTTCCTGAAGATGGAGCTGACACCTGGGTAACTTAGAAGCCATGGTAAGGCACTGGGACCTTACACTGAGCATAGAGGAAGCCACTGAACTGTTAAGGAAAGAAACAAAGCCTGATAGGCATTCTTAAAATTCTCAACCTTTTTGATTAAAGGGTGGATTTAAACTGTATCACAGAATCCTCCACAGTCCATATCTAATAAACAAAAGCTTGCTTAAAAAAAATCAAGGTTTTTATTTATCAATTTGATACTCAGCAAATATCAAATTAAGAGGGGCCACAATTTAATTCAGTGTTCTTCAAAAATGGATGGTCAAGGAAAGAAAAGGAAGTTTCCAGGGGGGAACAGAAGCACGGTTGTGTTTCTAAGAAGACAAAAGCCTGGAAAACTTACTATTACCCTTCAATCCCAATGGTGTTGCTTTAGCTTTTTGAGTTTCTAACCAGGCAGTGGTGGAAATGAGTTGAAGGTCTGGGGCTGACTCCTGATGGATGTGCAGAGGGAGACTCAGAACTAAGAACAGGAAAGTAAGACCTATAGAGAAAAGAAAAGGGACGGGAAGAACGAGGGAAAGGAAAAGGGAAATATAGGGAAACATACTGACCAAATTATATGGTCATACCATGCACTTGTACAAATATGTAACAACTAATCCCACTGTTGTGCACAATTAAAATGCACCAATTTAATGGGGGAGTATGAAAAATGGTGGAATAAGACAGACATTATTACCTTGCATACATGTATGATTACATGAATGGTATGAATCTACATTGTGCACAACGATAGAAATGAAAAGTTGTACCCCATTTGTGTACAGTGAATCAAAATGCAGTCTGTAAAACTAAAAAATAATTTTTAAAAATGCACCAATAACAAAAAGGTAGCAGGGGAGAAGTGAGAGCTAGACCCAAGGCTTGGAGTCTTCCAACATCAGGCCAAGGAGGCGACAACAGCAGGAACTAAAAGGAAATAACCATACGAATAGGAGAAGCATGAAGAGCCTGATATTACAGAAGTCAAAAGAAGGAAGAAGTGCACGGACGGAGTGGGCAGCTGGATCAGTTGCTGCTGAGTGACTGAGTAAATGAGACAAAGGAGTGTTCACTGAATTTGAAAGAAAAGAGGTTGTTTGCACTTGATGAGCAGTTTCAATGGAGCAGTAAGAATGAAGACAAGAATGAATTGGGTTGAGGCCACAGACAGCACAGTGACAGAGACCACGGCCATCGCCCAGAAGTCCTTTCTCCAGGCATGTCTGGGGCCTACACTGCTATAACAGATGCCGCCACCACCGTCACCTGGAGGTCTTCTCGCTGGATGCCGCTACCGCAGGTGCTGCTGCCGACAATCCACCACCAGCTGCTGCTGACCTGCTGCTGCCACCACCCAGAGGTTCACTGCCAGAGTGCCCGCAGGTTTGGTTACACGCAGTCACCTCCATCTTGGTACACCTCTATCTTGGGACACTGGCCAGTGCCTGGGGGCCCAGGGGGCCAGCCAGTTTGCCATCACCACCATCTTGGGGCACAGCTGCCTCTGTACAGGGACACTGGCCAGGACCTGGAGGTCCAGTGTCAGAGTGCCTGCAGGGTTGGCTGTGCCTGGAGTCCTCCTGTTGGGAGTGCTGGTGACCACCATCTTGCAGCTTCTTTTCAGGGTTGCTCCTCTACGTGAGCACATCCTGGTGATCTCTGTGCAAATTGGAATAGCATTGAGATCCTGGGACTGCACCATGGCCAAGCCTGGAGTATTCAAAACCCAGATTGGTGGGATAGTGACTGGGTCTGCGTGGCAGTCCGGGCCTGGAAATCCCATGAAGAATCAGAGACAGGACTGAAAAAAACTTTAAATTCTGAAGCAAACAGTTGTTCAGTTTTCCATTGAGGTTTTT
>JAJEJO010005010.1:0-42510 GCA_020662805.1 Glaucomys volans | reverse complement strand
AAAGCCCAACATGCCTACTCTGCATAGAGCAAGTGATTGGAGCAAAGCCCAACATGCCTACTCTGCATAGAGCAAGTGATTGGAGCTTGCTTAGGCCGGGAAACCTCTCACCCGAGTCTTGAAGGATGGCGGCTGCACTAACTGCATTTAAGTAGCCGACGGGTGCCCATTTTGCCCTCCAGAAAGAAAGAGACAGAAAGACGCACCTCAAACAGATGTGGGGTGCATGGTGTGTGAAGAGGCTTACCTCGGTCTAGATCTCGGTGGGACCTCCAAATCTGTGACCATTTGTAACCGGTGCCGAGTCCTGCTTCCTCAGGTGTTGAAGAATAATGCTGTAGAAGCAAACCGAGGCAAGTGCAAAGTGGAAAATAAAGTTTTATTAAAGAAAAGTAAAAGCAGACTTCTCCCAGGTGGAAGAAGGGGACCCAAAGGTAGAATCCGTGTAGCGAGTAAATCCTGTCCTTCTTATAAGTTTTACTCTCTTGTTCCCTTCCCCCTTCATTCCTCCTCTCTGTCTAGGCCCACTTTTGCAGGTGAGTGGCAAAAGCAGATGGTCAGGGGAAGGGCTGAAGGGATAGCAGGTAATGTCCCAGCGGATGTTAAAACTCTTTGCCTATAGTTCCCGATAAGGGCAGGTAAATCTGGTTATCAATGGGTTCCAGAGATCTTTGATATTCCATTCCCCAGGGCAGCCTCCAACTTCCAGATGTAGGAGTTTTTCATGTCCTTCATTTTCTCAATTTGACCCGATTTCTTTTATTTCTACACTAATTGCCTATCCAGTTCTGACTACAGAACCATAGTAACAAAAACAGCATGATATTGGCACCAAAACAGATACATAGACCAATGGTACAGAATAGAAGCCACAGAGACAAATCCCACATAAATACAGTTATTTCAGAGTATACAGAGGCACCAAAAACATATATTTGAGAAAAGATAGCCTATTCAATAAATGGTGCTGGGAAAATTGGAAATCCACATGTAACAAAACCTATCTCTCACCCTGCACAAAATTCAACTCAAAGTGGATCAAAGACTTAGGCACTAGAACAGAGACCCTGCACCTAATAGAAGAGAAAGTAAGCCCAAATCTTCACCCTGTTGGCTTAGGATCTGACTTCCTTAACAAGACTCCTAAAGTGCAAGAACTAAAATCAAGAATGAATAAATGGGATGGATTTAAACTAAAAAGTTTCTTCTCAAAAAAGGAAGCAATTAATAAGATGAAGACAGAGTCTACAGAATGGAAGAAAATCTTTACCATATGCACCTCAGATAGGGCATTAATCTCCAGGATATACAAATAACTCAAAAAACTTAACACCAAAAAAAAAGAATAATAATAACCCAATCAAATGGGCATGGGAACTGAACAGACACTTCACAGAAGAAGAGATACAATTGATCTACAAATGTAAGATTAAATGTTCAACATTTCTAGCAATTATAGAAATGAAAATCAAAACTACTCTAAAATTTCATCTCACCCCAGTCAGAATGGCAGTTATAAAGAATACAAACAACAATAATTGTTGGCGAGGATGTGGAGGAAAAAGATACTCATATATTGCTGGTGGGAAGGCAGATTGGTGCAACCCTTATGGAAAGCAGTATGGAGATTCCTCAGAAAACTTAGAATGGAACTACTATTTGACCCAGCTATCCCACTTCTTCGTTTATACTGAAAATACTTAAAATCAGCATATTACAGTGATGCAGCCACATCAATGTTTATTCAATTAACAATAGCTAAACTATAGAACCAACCTGGGAGCCCTTCAACAGATGAATGGACAAAAAATGTGGCGCATATATATATATATATATACATATATATATATATATACACACATATATACATACACACACACACATTTATATATATGATGGAATATTACTCAGCCTTAAAGAAGAATGAAATTACGGCATTTTCTGGTAAATGGATGGAGCTGGAGAATATCATGCTAAGGGAAATAAGTCAATCCCCCAAAACCAACAGCCAAATGTTTTCTCTGATATATCGATGCTAATTCACAATGCGGGGGGTAAGGGTAGCTGGGGAAGAAGAGAGTTACTTTAGATTAGGTAGAGGGTATTGAAAGGAGAGGAGGGGGCATGGGGTTAGGAAGTATAGTAGAATGAATCAGACATTATCACCCTATGTACGTACATAACTATAAGACCAGTGAGATTCTACCTCTGGTATAACCAGAAGAATGAGAATTTATACTCCATTATATATCAAAGTGCATTCTACTGTCATGTATAACTAATTAAAACAAAGTTTTTTAAATGCATAAAGAAAATGGTAACTTCGTGAGGTACTCAATATACTAATTAACTTGATTGTATCAAAAGGTATATGTGTAGGGCTGGGGATATAGCTCAGTTGGTAGAGTGTTTACCTCGCAAGCACAAGGCCCTGGGTTCAATCCTCAGCACCACAAAAAAAAAGTGTATGTGTATGGGGACATGTGTTGCTTAATGAAAGGGACTCTTGCTGATAAATGTCACAGGGTGAACACTGTTGGGTGTACTTAGACTAAGATGGCTACATTACTAGTTGATGTCATCTTCTGGGACCATCATTGCATATATGATCTGATGTTGACCACACATTGAGGCACATTTCTACTAAAACATCAGTTTGTACACCTGAAATATATGCATTTTTGTCAAATATACCTCAATTAAGCTGTTTTCAAAAAAAGAATGGGGAAAAAAAAAGAATGAATTGGGTTGAAAGTTATGGTTCCCAATAGATGAAAACAAACCATTTGCTTAGGAAAAGTATAATTTCTCTAGATGCTAAGACTAGAGTTGGTTTTGCTTGGAACCTCTTAGATACAAAACGTAAGACTGTACACAACATCCTCAACTATACCTCTGAAAAGTCTATTTTAAAAGGTTATGAAAGAAATTTATACACTTGGGGGAAATTTGCAATGAAAGTCAAACCCAGCCTGGACAGAAGGTGATTCTTGGAGGCCTTAGAGAATTGGGTAGACATGGCACATCAAACACAATATTCGTAGGTCTGACTGTTGTTTTTAATACAGAAGCTGAGCTCAAGTCAGTAGCCTGCTCTACTCTGCAGGGACCCTGAGGATTCTGGCAGACCTACCTACTCTTCAGCAAATTTTGCAGCAGATGTCTTCTTACCTGTCCTAGAGATAATATTCTATTTTCTATAATCTAAGTAAGCAGTTAATAGGGAAAAAAATCACATTATAGGTTAAAAATTGTAATACCATTTTAAGAGTTACACTGATCATCTCACTACATTCAAAAAGGCTGTGGGGCAGGTCAGCAAGGGTCTCACCTCTAAATAGTTCTATAACCAAGGGCAATTGACATCCTCAATCTTCAGTTCCCTCATGAATAAAATGGAATGAACAATACTACATTCTTCACAGGACTGTTGGGAGGAGGAAATCTGACAATACCTGGGAATTTAAATACTGAAAACGTGATAATATTATGGTTTGAGAAGTCTTCCTCAAGGTGGTGACTAGAGAGAACAAAAGGCATTAAATAACCCACATTCCTAATTCAGAGACCTTCCAGAAAGGAAGGTCCTTCCAGACATTCTCCCACCCCGTCTGCCTGCAGTTGCCTCCCTCCCCCATAAGAAAGTAGACCTGAAGTGAGGGGTCTGGTTAGGGAGTGAAGAGAAACATGCAGAGGTTACTCTCTTCAAAGATAAGATGGAAAAGTGTGAGGGCATGTACAGGACCAACATCTCCAAGCCCAGTCAGACACCACGTTAGTCACCAGGCATGCTAACCTGCCCCATAAATACCATGGAGAGGGAAATGGCGGAGGCTGGTGGTGATGGTGGTACAGCCAGGCAGAGAGGGGCAGGCGTACGCCTTTAGATCCAGGTGCGGAAGATGGATCCAGCCTGAGAACAGGAACCTGGGTGCATAGGTGAGAGACCGGAGGGCACTGACTGGCTACAAAACAAAGAAGGGGCAGAACCTTCTCTGGTGCCCAGGAGAGCTGGTTGGATTCAGTGAGAGCACTCATCAGCCAGTCCTGAGCCCCTCCACAGTGTGTGGCTGCTGCTGGTGAGCTGCGACGTGAAGGCCCCACAGGAAGGAACAGCGGCCTCTCCTGGCCCAGTCAAACCAGCGCAGAGCGTGTTTCCCTCTCAGAGGAGTACACTCAGGGGCATGGCAAGGGGTTCTTAGAGAGAAATCCTGCTCTCCTCTCTCCTGCCCAACCACTGGAGTTTCCAGTTTAAATTGCAGTGATAGAAAATATCCCAGGTCCTTCTAGGGGAACCAAGAGTTTTCACAATGATAATTCACTGATGAGTTTTGGGGATCCAGTGAAGAAGTGACTAAGGGCATCACCTAGTCAGAGGGAAAGAGGTTTAGCAGAACAGAATTAGAAATCAGTTACTGGAAAAATAGTCATACCTAGACATTAAGGACTTGAAATTTCACATCGGTTGCAGTTACCTCAAAACCAATTTCCCTTTCCCAGCTAGTCCTTTGTCTATGGTTATTGGCTTTTATATGTACATTATCTATTTTGAAAAGATTTTCAAATCTTTCAGTTTTTCCATACACCATCCTAGTAATAGAAAATGCCTCAAACGTGAACGGAAATTTGCCCTTGTTTACTTCCTGCTACTTCATCACAGAGATTTCCAGATGAGCACATGCTGTAAATAATTTGTTTTCTTTTTATAATTGTAATGTAGATTCTTTGTAAGCATGTGATTTGTGTTAAAGAATATTAAAGTCAGCCGTATTACCACCCAGATAATACCCCCGTTAATATTTGCAGTTCATTCTTCCTAACTTTTAAATTCCTAACTTTTTAAAAAAATTAAAATTTGTCAAATCACAAACTATTTTTAAAGTGTTTTTTTTCATATTTAGCACCTAAAAGAGTGCCTGGCACATCATAAGTTTTCCATAAATATGTATTAAATAAATAACCAAACTCATTTCATGGTCTTATTTTTCTGTGGCATCATTTTTAATTGCTGCATAGATTTCTTTTTTTTTTATTCCAATTAGTTGTACATGACAGTAGAATGAATTTATACATTTTGATAAATCATGCATAATGCTGCATAGAATTCTATTGTGTGAATTACCATAATTTATCTAAACAGGCCCTGGAGAGCTAATGGAGAATTAGGCATTGTGATGGACACAGAGATGTTCCACATAGTCCCTTCAAGGAGGAACTTGTTGCCTCGTGGCTCGGGCCACTGGCACCCCCAGTTGTCAGCCCCTGTCAGGAATTGCCTCAGTACAGAAAGCTACCTTTCAAAGGTGACTCATATCTTAGGATAGATCATGGAGAGGCCCAAGACAGAACTCCAACAGGGCATCTTCCTCCAGAGGTTGGAGGTGGGGTTGCCTGAGGCTGTCCCACCTATACTGCCCCCTGACTTTTCTCTGCCCAGTCCTATTTCTTCCCTCTCCCCACCATGGGTACTAATTTTAGGGCACTCCCTAATAAACATATGGTACAGTAAATTGTCTCAGAGTCTGCTCCTGAAGAATGTAACCTGTGACAGAGATGGTTCTGACCCTCAAGGAACTCCCAAGACTATTCATTAGAGCATTCAGTAATTCTAACATTACAGCCTTTACCTATTACTAACACCAGGTTAAATTAGCCACAGTGGTATATTGTGATGTGCTGTAAGTCCATTAAAAGTGATATCCTTGGTGCCGTGTATGAACATGGTAGCTCCAGAAAGAAGGAAAAAAGGGGAAGCAATGAAAAAGGAAGGGAGGAGTTGAATATCACCAGATACTTAATGGAGTCTTTCTCTTTGATGAATTTCTCCCAATCTGTTTCCAGGCAGATCTCTTGCTCATTAGTCTTTGGACCACATGGTAAGAGCATAACTTGGGCAATTTCTATCCCTGTATTACTATCTTCACTCCCCCAATATAGCATGTGCAATTAGAGAAACTGAAAATGGACACAACCCAGTACAGATAACAGGTATCAGCCTCAAGGGAAGTAAGGACTAACAGGCCTTTTAATAGCTGAAGACAGAAGTAATGATCAAATCACACTAACAAAAACAAATCAAATAAAAATAAAAACAAGCCTGGTCCAGTGACACTTGCCTGTAATCCCAGTAACTGGGGAGGCTGAGACAAGAGGATTACAAGTTTGAGGTCAGCCTCAGCAACTTAACAAGACCTTATCTCAAAGTAAAAAATAAAAAGAGTTGGGATGCAGCTTCCTGGTGGAATTGAATCCCAGCACATACACACAAAAACACAAAAAATAAAAAACCTGAGTTTGTATTCGAGGAATAAAGGCCAGACTTAGAAGGAATCCAAAGTGATAAGCTAAACCCTGTCAAGCTATCAAGATGCTTCCAGTGATCCATCAATTACACATTCCAAGGCAGCAGAAATCTACCAAGTGAGCTTCCGGTCACTCCCTGCCTTTGCCAGGCAGGTTCAGGCAGCAACAGGCTCAGCCCATGTGAGATGCCTCCTCCCAATCACAGACCACCTTTCCCTAGACTGGAGGCTTAAAGGGTAGAGGAGGAGGGTAGAAAAGCATCCTGGGCTGGTGAGGACTGCAGAGGGAGCCTGAGCAGCGCAGGAAGGAGGTGGCAGCTCTGTGAGTACCCCCTTGCCCTAAGGGAAGCCAGCCCGCTCACCACGGTTGGGTAACTTTCCTGGGAACGAAGCTAGCAGTCCGAGAGGGAAAGGGAAAGAAGTTCCATTCCTGATTAATAGAGTCTGCTCCTTTTGTAATTTAGGATACTGTAATTGTTCTGATCTCTTTTATTCTGAACTGCATAAATTGCTCTCCTAAAACCTTTGAAGCCTTTGGCCTGTTCTCAGAACTGAGACCAAAGTTCTAGGGGTGTTTTACAGCCTTCCTGACTCCAACTTCAAATTTCCCCAGGAACCCTCCGTCTCCTGATAAACTCTCTGATGGACATATGCCTTTGTAGACGCCCACCCCTACAACTTCCTTGTGGAGTCAGAAAAGCAAAAGAATATCTAAGAAAATGGTCTTGCTCTTTCTTAAAAATGTATTCCTATAGTCTGGGGAGAGAGTTTCCCGATCTTGTTGTTAGAAATCATTTGGTCTTGCCAACTAGTAGTGGGATTTGTGAGGCAATTTATTCATGGTTCTCCTCTGCAAACAGTTCTGTTCAATATATGTTTCAGTTGAAATACGTCAACAGCTAAGTTTATTTACACAATGTTATTTTTGCATCATTTATTTTTATACTTCACCAATTAGTTGATCCTCCAGGATGCACAGGTCCTAAATATATTTTTGTCTTAACATTCTTACACAAAATACAAGTTTCAAATAATGCTAGTACTATTTTATGTTTATGTTAAAAGCCTCAAACTCCTCTTCTAAGTAACTTTTAAGATTTTTAAGACATTTAATAATTTGTATTACTCTTAATCTATTTTTAATAGAAGACAATGTTTATTGACCATTACTTGACTGAATAAAGTTCAAAAACACAACAGAAAATAACTCAAGTTTTATGTACATATGTATTTCAGTTATAAATAAAATTTAGGTTATATAGTTTTAAAACTTTGTGAGGAAATAGTTCTTGTTTTGATTAACCTTAATGAGCAAATAATAATTCTTATTTTGCTTTTTGCTTACAACAAACTGTTTTGTTTTCTGCTAAAACAGGCTTAAAAATCAACTGACCCATTTATTTTATTTTTTAACTACCTGGGAAAGACTCATAGACTTTTAGAAACAAAGAGAAACTTAGATACCATGCAGTTAAGAAAAACAAACATATAGCATTTCCTTTTTACCTCTCCTGCTTACATTCTTAACCAGACCAAATACCAATCAGCCCTAGAATCTGCTGTACCCTGCTGTGGAATCTGAGCCTGATGGCCACGCAGCCCATCCACAAACCTGATAGGCCACCATTGCCCAACTGGGACAGAGACCACGTTGCCCTGATCTCACCTCCCCCTAGGATCTCCACCATATTCTTGCCCTGGACCTGGGCATCCCACTGGCCTTGCCCATAACTACAGACACTGGAGCCATTACTTACATCTCAGTTCTTGATTTCTTGTGGGTACATGACTGCGGCCAGCACAGGGAGCACCAGAGATCCAGAGCAGGGATGTCCAGTTGAACTTTCCATGATGATGGAAATGCTCTAGGCAACACTATTAACACGTGTGGCTCTGGGATGCTTGAAATGTGGCTAGAGTAACTAAAGAACTGATATTTTTTACTTCTGTGGAGTTGAATTTATTTGACTTTAAATAGTCACATGTAGCTTCAAGCTACCATATTGCTCAATGCAAGCTGAGAGAGCTGTAAAGTGAAAAAAAAAAAAAAAAAGAAGAAGAAGAAGAAAAACTTGATGGATACTGTGAGCTGTGGGCATCACACCATGGAAGTAAGCTTTGCTTTTATCATTGTCAGGGACTTGTCCCACCCTACGTTTACGCAGATTTGTCAATTGTCCTGACCTGAAACCTTCATACCCATTTTTGTATACAATTCTCTGCCCTTGTCCTGGGCTTTGGTGTCAAGGCTATTGGGTTTCTTTTTTTTCCCTTTCCTATTTCCCATTTATTTATTTATCCTTTTGTTAATCCAAATTTCTCTAGCATGAGTAGAGTTTGAGGTGTGGTTTGCATGTTCTCTGCTACAACAAACTTGGGTAAGAAAAGAGGTAATGAACTTGAAAAAATGACTCATGTTTGGTGGGTGAGTCACTTTTTCTTCTTCTGCTTTGAAAATTGGTTTGTTTAGTGAACAATTGTTTTTAGATCTATTCATGTGTCTGGAAACATCAACACTCTGGATATGAATAATCTGTATAAGAAAACAAATTCGTGGGCTGGGGCTGTAGCTCAGTGGTAAAGTTCTTGCCTCACATGTGTGAGGCACTGGGCTCAATCCTCAGCAGCACATAAAAAATAAATAAAGATATTGTGTCCACTTACAACTAAAAAAAAATCTTTTTAAAAAGAAAACTGAAAGTAGAAGAAAAAAAAAGAAAGATATGGATAGCCTTTTAAAATCCACATTTCTCAGAGCAAAGGAACTTCCAGGGTGTTGAGCAATTTTAGTAAATCATCATGGTGTCAGTCAATGGGAAGTTCTTCACAGGGTGGGGCTCATGGGGGCTATTCCCTGGCAGGGGAAACATTTAAGGTAAGTTGCTCACCTCTGTCTGTGACGCATCACTTCTCTGCTTTTTTGTCCACCATGGTCACTTCCCACTTTTTAAAATTCACTCATCCTGCTTATTCCCTTTCTAGACCTGCCAGATGAGGAAACCTAACATATGTGAGAGAAACACTGCATAAAATAGCGGGGGAAAGATTCAGAAAACCACATATTTGAAAGCACCCAACATACCGTGGGCTAACAGGGAAGAAGGGAAGGGAGGGTACATTGCATCACTAGGAGTCAGTCTCTATCCACAGAGAGACATGCCCACACCCCTAATCTTGAGTTTCAGAGCTACCTCTGCATGTCTTCCCTCCCCTTTGAACATAAATATGAGGAGGGATCTGATAAAATCATTCCCAAAGAGGTGTTAACACTGATGGCTAATGAGATGTGTGTCTTCTGTATGTATTTATATTTTAATCAGCAAAGCAGTGATTCTGTAATTCTAGCATTTCAAAATTATGGTGAAGAGTAAGGAAAACTGAGTAGAAGGAGAGGGTAGAAGGTTTCTTCCCATTTTCTGTGACTCACATGGCTTAATTTCTAAGATAAAAGGCTCAAGGACAGAGGGTTGGGAGTTTCCTAATTTTAAAGAAACATTAATAGAGGTAGCATCTTTTTATTTTAAAAAGAAGAAAGTAGCTGGGCACAGTGACACACATTTGTAATACCAGTGACTAGGGAGACTGATGTGGAAGGATCCCAAGTTCAAAGCCAGCCTCAGCAACTTAGTGAGGTCCTAAGCAACACAGTGAGTCCTGTCTCAAAATAAAAAATAGAAAGAGCTGGGGATGTGGTTCACCTAGAGTTCATCTCCAGTAGCAAAAGGAAAAGAAAAAGAGGAAGAAGAAGGAAGAAGAAGGAGAAAGGGAAGAAGGAGGAGGAGGAAGAAGGAGAAGAAGGAAGTCTATTATGCCATGAATGGGCACATGATCAATAATGGCCCTGGAATAAATGACACTTTAATTTTTTCCTAAATTACAAGACATAAAATACCCAAAATCATTGATTCTAGGTGTGACATTCAACCTGTTTACAGGGTTTGTAATTATGCTTTTCTAATATAATTCTGTCATATTGAATTTTTTAAAATACAGAAATCTCTTTTTTTGGGTTCAGAATACATCATTAAGCAAACTTGGGTAAGGAAAAGATATAACAAAGTACCAGGCTAGGTTGCTGTGGCAGGAGGATAAGAGGGAAGAAAAGACAAACACATATACCCACAAACAGGACCTGGATTAACTCCCCAGGACTGCTATTTACTGAGGACAGAGAGAGGATCTAGGGAAGGAATGGTAAATCTGGAGCAGGGTAGTAGAAGAGGTTTTTCAGTTGGGCTTCAGAGATGGCAAAGAGTTCAAGAGGAAGAAATGGAGGGGATTCCAAAGAGAGAGGAACAACCAGCTCAACCTGGAGGCATGCTCAGGACACTAGGGGAACAGGGAGGCCACTCGGAACCGGTGGGCACTGTCTTGAACGCAGCTAAGAAGTTCATACTTTATCTCGTAGCTTGTCCAGCCTCTCTTCCACTGACTAGAAGAGTGAAATGGTTGGGCCTGGTCAAGTACTCTAGAAAGGAGGTAAAGGAGGTCATTAATCTGTCTCTAAGAGCAGAAAAGCTAAATTCTCTATAGGACAGGGGTAAATTTGAATTTGAAGAGAATAACAGAGAATAGGTGGACAAGTGAAGTCACCTGGCAGTAGGAAGTGAGGAAGCCAGTGGCTGAGCTTATGGGTAAAGAGACAGCTATCTATGACTGTCCTTTGAATTTAGTATACAGCGAGCCTCGATATTTTTGTTTTTGTCTTTTTGAATGGTGGTGAGGGTACCAGGGATTGAATTTAGGGGCACTTAACCACTGAGCCACATTCCCAGCCCTATTTTGTATTTTATTTAGAGACAGGGTCCCACTGAGTTGCTTAGTGCCTCGCTTTTGCTGAAACTGGCTTTGTACTCTCAATCCTCCTGCCTCAGCCTCCCAAGTGGCTTGGATTACAGGTGTGTGCCACCACACTTGGAAAGCCTTGGAGGTTTTTAAGCAGAGGAGTAATATAAAACCAGAGCTCTGCTATAGAAAGTTCTGTCCAAAAGCCCTGTGTGGAATGGATACAGAAGTCGTTGAATTCTTCTGAGCCAAAAGCTCTCAGCTGGCAGAAGGAATGAGAAGAAAGGGGTAGTCTCAGGAGACATCAGAAAGTGATCATTTTGCTTCCTATCAAAAATATAAATCAATCCAAATTCGGAGTATTAGTCAAGGTTCTTCACAGAAACAGAGCCAAAAGGAAATTGTGTGTGCGTGTGTGTGTGTGTGTGTGTGTGTGTGTGTGTCCTGTCATCTATCTACCTATATCTAGAGAAAGAAAATTATCTTAAGGATTGGCTCATGTGACTTTGGGGACCAACGCATCTGAAATCTATACAGCAGGTTGGCAACCTGAAAATTCTGGAAGAGTTGATGCTGCTCTCTATGTCTGAAATCTGCACACTGAAAACGCAAGTCTTCTATGTTGCATTCATGAGCCAGAATTGCTACTTCCTCAGGAAACATCAGTGTTGGGTCTTAAAACTTTCATTTGATGGAGAGGGTCCCCTTGTTATGGAGAGTAATCTACTTTTCTCAAAGTCTACTCACTTAATGTTAATTACATCTCAAAAAAAAAATATCTTCAAAGCAATACCTAGACTACTCTTTGACCAAAATCTGGGTACGTATCCTAGCCATGCTATTGCATAAAATGAACCTTCACAGGTATTTGTTGCCATACTTCCTTATCAGGTCAGCAAAGACAAAACTCGAGAAGCTCAACTTCTCCCAGGCCCAGAGAACAAATTCACATTCTGTGTGTATGGAGGGAAGTGCCCAGTTGTCCTTCTCTTTTGTTTTTTCTTCATATCTGTCCTTTCTGGAAAGGAAAACAAACTCATAATGGTTTTATTTTTAATCGCTATCAATGTGGAAGTTCATTGAAGTTTTAATTTTTTAATCCAAAAATGTTCATTGGTCTGCCCTTATGCACAAGCATTATTAGCCTTAACAGAAATGTCACCTTTCCTTGGTGTACCAGGAGTGCAACCTTCCCTAGAGAGACCTCCAGCTTGTGTATGATGGAAGCAAATCCACTAGTCTCCGTTTTCCAGGAACATTTCCTAGATGCCCTACACTGAATGGGAGTCTCTGACACAGAGACTATGTCAGGTCAGCTTACACACTGTGATCAGTGCCTTCCAGCTTCACTCTTGGCTATCCTGGAAGTCCTCATATAACTATTATTTTCGTGTTGTTCTTTTTAGGTATACATGACAGTAGAGTGTAATTTAACATATTATACATACATGGAGTATAACTTAATTCTAATTAGGATCCCATTCTTGAGGTTGTACATGACGAGGAGTTTCAGTGGTCATGTATTCATATATGAACATAGGAAAATTATGTCTGATTCATTCTTCTGTCTTTCCTATTCCCATCACCCTTCCTTTCCCTTTATTCCCCTTTGTCCAATCCAATGAACTTCTGTTCTTCCTTTGCCTTCCCCTTCATTGTGTGTTAGCATCCACATATCAGAGAGAACATTCAACCTTTGGTTTTTGGTGATTGGCTTATTTCACTTAGCATGATAGTCTCCACTTCCATCCATTTACCAGCAAATGTCATAATTTCATTCTTCTTTAAGGCTGAGTAATATTCCATTAAGTATATATATGAAATTTTCTTTATCTATTCATTTGTTGAAGGGCACCCAGGTTGGTTCCATAGCTTAACTATCATGGGTAACTGCTTTTTAAGGTCAATAATTGTTCTGAGGGCAACTTTCTTTTGCATTATTCTAGAACCCAAGTTTCCACTCTGGAACTTGCCATGTGGTTTAAAGATATGTATCTGATGAGGGGATCCTCTGTGAGTTCAGGCTTTCTACCTATTATTGTCCCATCCAAAGAGGCACCATTTTGATCTGTTTTTAAATACTAGAGTTCCATATTGAAATCATATTTTCATATTTCCTTTGAAAATATGGCTCTGTGTTTTTAAATATTAAACCAATGCATTGGGTCCCTTCACCACTCCTTGGCTTATCAGCTTTGGTCTATCTGCTTCAAGGAACTGAGGCCAAAGTAAAGAAAATTAATACCGGCTAGATAATCAGTATTTTATTAGAATTTCATATATATTCTCATTTAATTTTCACAGTACCCCTTGAAACTAGATATTACTATTCCCATATAGAAATGAAAATCAACAAGATCTAGTAACTTCCTGAGGATCATAAAACTATTAAGTGGTAAAGCAAAGATTCAAAGTCAAGTCTGTACAAAGCTCTTTTTCTTTCTACTTCGACTCATTCCTTAATCTCTTCTTCAGTAAGCTCTAGGCAAATCACTAAATTGCATATTCATCCATACTTTTATCCATCCATCCATTCATTCATTCATGTAAACATTTATTTATTTACTTTTATTTTTTATTTAATTAAATAATTGAGTGCCTGTTATGTGTTAGGCACAGTTACACTTTGGACCTAGAATGGCAAGTGTAACAGGGTCTCAGTGTCTTCCGTTTCGGAGACTCTTGCAATAAAGTGTAGGAAGCCCTTCATAGGTTGATACTAAGAGAAAAGAATGCAAAAGGGGAACAGAACAGAATCATCCCTGAATAATTTCTCTGCCAGGAAGAAAGCAGCCCCAGCCCAAAGTAAAACCTCAGAGGTCACCTCTGCATCTCCTCTCAGTCTGGAGCAGAGGCTGCAGAGTTGTCCACAGCCAGAGGGGTGAGGTCCAAGGGCAGGAGCTGACTGCTCAGGAATGCTGGTGGAATGCACAGAAGACGCTCCCCCGTGGACGTGCAGCCTGGTACCTGACTCTCGCCACACCCCAGCATGACTGGGAAGCTTTTTTTTTTTTTCTTTTCCTAAAGAGATTTTTTTTTTCCCCCTGTGAAGCCAACCATGGAAAATAAAGAGAAGAAAAAAATAGGTAACTGTGTGTAAAGGCATCCATTTCTGTCCAGCAGAGCTGTCCGTGGGCAGGGAAGAGAAGGAAAGTGGATGGGAGGTTGCTTCTCAACCTAGGAACCCTTGATTATGTCACCATCAGAGCCTCCTTCCTTTGCCCCAAAAGTCTCTGGTGCATAAAGCAAAACCTTAATCAAATGCTCTGCTCTTCTAAAATATCCCGTGGTTATTATTAATAATTTCTCATGTTTGTAAATAATCTGAGTTTGCCAATGGCTTCTGCTTCTCTCATCTTATTTGGTGATCATAACCATTAAATGGGTAGAAAAAGTTGTGTTCTGTCCATTTTAAATGAGGAGGCAGATTATAAGAGGGTCATTGCCCAGGGTTACACAATACTGACAGGGCAGGACTAGGACTTGAACCTTGGAACTCCATTGTACAGGCCCAGTATGCTCACCATTAGCCCACAGCCTCCAGACTACACTGTGAGCTACGAGATGCCTACACTTGACTCTGTCTTGACATCTTTGCAGATTGAAGCAAATGTCAACCTAGTTTACAATACAAGGGACCAAGGAGAAGCTATGAAATGCTGACTCTCCCATTGACTTCACATTACACATTTAACTTCCAGGAATTCTGACCCCAGGGAATAGTGGGGAGAGCTCCTGGTTGGGAGGTTTTGGCTGCAGCACTGGATTTGGGAGAAATGTGAATACATAGTATAGGGTTAAAGGTCTAAGGAAACAAGAACCCAGAGGAGCAGGTGAAGAAAGGCCTGGAGTTTCTGATCTTTGGGAAAACAGAGTCTTCTAAGCAGGCAAAATATATTTGTTCCCTCGGTTCCCAGGACTGGCAAGGAAGCAAGCCGGCTACTGCTTTATCTACCAAGAACATTAGCAATGTAGACTCCAGTAAGAGATCTGGAGCCTTAGAGCAGACCTGGGTTTAAATCTCAGCTTCTGCACTTTCTAGGTGAGTGACCTTGGGCACACTAATTCCTCCAAACCTCCTTTTCTTCATCTGCAAAATGAAAGCCTACAGATTCTCCCCCTAGATCTTCTAAGAAAGTGCAGCTATGTTGACAAGACACCAGTGATTTGAGCCCCATGAGACTCATTTCAGACTTCTGCCCTCTGATACTGTAAGATCATACTTTTGTGGGGCTTTAAGCCACTAAGTTTGTGGTAATTTATTACAGAAGTAATACAGATTTTGGTTAAAATGCCCATCTCTCAGGTCTGTTGAGAAGATGGACATAAAGAACCTAACATGGTACAGTGAGAATCTAAGTGCCCATTGAACAGCAGCTCCTGTTGCTATTTTTGTTATTTTGGAAGACAGGTGAACTTTCTAAGTTATTATGTACCATGATGCCAAAGCCCTAAGGAAGAAGGAGAGAACATATACCGGAAAAGAAAAAATTCTAGTAGCCAGCAATTTCAGAATATCTTCCCATCATGTGTTCCCGCCTTCCATAAGCCAGCCCACAGCTGGGCTGCCTCCTGGCATTTGCAACCATGTCTGTTTAGGTTTCTGATGTGCTTTTCTTGCTCAAACCAGGCTCCTGTCTGCCTCCTTATTTTATTCTCCACTTGTCTGCATTTTCCTACCCCTAACTTCGACCCTTGGAATTCCCCCATGGTTTACTCATTTGCCCTTTCCTCTCTTTTAAATATCTGTGTGGCAGTCATCTTTGGAAAAGCATATATTTTATGGGCATACTTGAGTCTCTGGGGCCAAATCCCTTGCTCAGGGTTCTGTCTGCTCCTTTCTGGACCAATGAAGTCTTGAAGGTGGTCTACCTAACCCTTTTCTTTTTTTCTATATTTCTCCTACTTTCCCCCTTTTATTCATATAGTTCATTTTGCTTTAAATGCATGTTACTTTAAATTTCTTCAAAGAAAAATTTCTTCTTTATTTTCCTTAAGGACAATTAATCACCACAAATAGACTGCTACCTGAAAAGTAGATGCATAATCAGCATGATACTGGTCAATAATGGTGTTGAACTTGGCCTCTCCAGATATTTTCCCTTTTCTCTCTATACTTCTGTTACCTGGACTTGTATTTTCACAGTCTATGTATTTGTATGTCTAGCTTAGAGACTAACCCAACTGGTCAGAGATAATATCTGTATATATCAGTAATGAACTTCACAGGAAACTGATCTGTGCACACAAGTAAAATTCTCCCTTAGGGGAGTTTGTGCTTTAAGTTCTTCAAGGTAGTAAGATTCCACTCAATTTAGTGGGCAACAGCACTGGAAAGAAATGAATGGCATTTCTCAGCAGAAATTTCACACAGAGATCATGTAACAATGACCCAGAATCTTCCATTCCTTCAGTAAACATTAATGGAGTGCCCATTGTGTGCCACATTCTAGCCAAGAATGTGCATAAATTTTAACTCCTCAAATTCTTAGTTTCCCAGGAAAACAGTAAAGGAAAAAGATTTATAGATGCTTCAATTTCCTGAAAAGTAACTAATACATATATCATAGTGCAATGGTAGAGTTAAAATTTAGCAAGGCCTTGATCAAATAAGAGCCTTGCTTCCCACTGATTCTTGTCTACAAACCAGGAGGTAGGCCGAACTGGCGAACTTGTCTCCTGGGGGCCTTGCTCTTCTGCCTCTGCTTCCTAACTTTCCCTTTCCCTGGAAAGCTGCTCATCCCCTGTTCCCACTTCCTCCTACACATTCCCACATCTACTCCACGGGTCAAAACCAGACACATCCTGCAAGACCCACAACTCCCTTCCTCAGAATAGCCACAGTATTTAATGTCCTCGCAACTTCATGGGATCATAACTTAGCTTCCCTGCTAAAACACAAAAGCTTAGAATACAACAATCTCCCTTACATTTCAGTGTATAACTCACAATGCAAATTATATCATTTAATACCTTTTGATTTAGACCATGAATGCATGAATTAACTAGTTAATTGATTAATAAACTATTGAGAGGTGGGGGTGGCTTTTCTCAAGATGTATTGAGCACAGAAGCCAAAATGATTGACCCAAACACCGCTGTGTTCCTTCCAGTGAATTCTCAGGGAGGCTCCAGGTCCATGTTCAGCTGTCTCTAACACTGAACCTTTTGCATCATTTCTGGGATCCAAGGTTAGCTGTGAACTTGGGTCTTGGAGTCACACAGATGAGGACTTCCCAAAAGCTAAAGACATTCAGCTCTGCTATTGCTTCTTGGATAACCCCAGGGAACTTAATTTACCAATTTAAGCTTTAGTTTTCTGATCTGCAAAATGCAATTGCCTCCTCTCTTTCTTTGATCTACTTAGTTGGCTTATGATAATTAGGCATATGCATGTGAAACATGCCCTTTCCTCTCTATACTTCTGTTATCTGAACTTCTATCTTTCACAGTCTATTTATTAGTAAATCTAGTAACACTCTCTGTGACACTTTGTCAACTATTTTTAATAACAAAATAATCATAAAATAATGGTTTTTAACAGAAACCCATAGTCCGTATGAGAACCAATCACTATGAGTTTATCCTTTGGGTTTCACTCTGTCCTGGTAGAGCCCTAGTAGAGGCTATAGTGGGACTCTCAGTGCCGGTCAGTCCTGCCCAGTCCTTGCCACCTCAGGTTTGCTTTTTGTCCTTGCAAGGCCTCAGTTCATCTCTCTCAGAAGTATGCATCTGTACCTCAAAGGCACTGACCAGACTCTGAAAGACTTTACTTTTTCTTCTTTACAAAGTTACTGTGATTACTGAGCTCACTAATCAAATTTCCTCCATTATTAAAGATTATACTTGCCCCAGGTTTGGATGCTTTTGGACACAAAAAGGCAATCCACAATGTCATGATTTAGTCATGCTATGGATATTCTAACAGAATCAGTCACCTGCTCCTATTAAAGCATAACATTCTTAACTGTGTCTTTAGCTTGTGGGAAATCCTGAAGATGGCCAAGGATGATTCCACTGTCCGTTGCTTCCAGGGCCTGCTGATTTTTGGAAATGTGATTGTTGGTGTAAGTAATGAGAATTTTCAGGAAATTCTGCTTTTCCTGTAAGCATGAGTTTACGTTAATCAAAAGTGAGAGTTAAAATGAAAATAATAGTATAATTACTTATTCCCTATATAGCCTCTTCATTTTCAGAAATATATAGTAAATATGCTAGCTAGAATTTGACTATACAAATAATCATATGCAATTATGCAATATGTCAGAAGACCATAGTTGTTTAAAAAAAAAGTTTTTCTTCCAACTTTAAAGCATCAGAATCTAAAGGAAGTCACATCCACCATGGCCAGTATCCAAACACACTTACCATACACACATTTCAATGCTTCTTTCCAATTTTATCTTGGTTTGATTTTGGGAATCTGTCACTAATTTTATTGGGACAAAGATTTGCATCTTGTTCATCTACACAGAGGCCAACACCAGAATATGGGACTGTCTCAGAAGTCAAGCTGGGGGGATATGGGGAGAGCACTTGTTTGAGAGTCAAAACCTCATTCTTGGACCAGCTCTGCCTCTGACTCCCTCTATGACTCTGGACAAGTCATGACCTTTCAGGGCCAAGATTCCTCATCCATGAAATACAGACAATGGGATAAGGTTCTAGCTCTCACTGATAAGTACCACTTCAAATATTACAATCCAGCAATGTAGGCAATAAGGCAGTCGGGGTGGTCTGGGGGCCAGTGGTAACCTTCACACAGAAAGGCACTATCTAGGGCTGGGATATTGCTCAGTGGTAGAGCAGTGGCCTAGCATGCACAAAGTTCTAGATTCATCCCCACACTACAAAAGAAAAAAAAAGTAGAAGGCACATTTGAGTGGTTTGTGGATGGTCTAAAATTATCTATGTCTTTTCCCAAATACGAATAAGACTGAGAGACATGTTAAAGTAGTATCTAAAGTAGATTGTATATGGAAGGAAAGAGCAGGATGAAACTAGCTGTTTGAATTCCTGGTAATGAGGAGTTGAAGTCAGTTGCATAAAACCTGTGCAGGGGAGGGAATCAGTCTGTCTCACCCACCCTCCTCCATTCCCTTTCCCAATGCTGTGCTCCTGGCCACCTGTCTGACACCACCCACTCTTGGTTTGCTCCCAGATGTGTGGCATCGCCCTGACTGCAGAGTGCATCTTCTTTGTATCTGATCAAAACAGCCTCTATCCCCTGCTGGAAGCCACCAACAATGATGACATCTATGGGGCTGCCTGGATTGGCATGTTTGTGGGCATCTGCCTCTTCTGCCTGTCTGTCCTAGGCATTGTGGGCATCATGAAGTCCAACAGGAAAATTCTTCTGGCAGTAAGACCTTAAAACTCTCTATAACTGTTTTGGTGCACCCATTTCAATGGATTATTTCTTCATCACTGAGTACAATGCCTGGGCTTTCCATAATGCAAGTAGAAGCAGAAAGTTAGAGCTCCAGATGAGGGTGAAAAAGCAGTTGAGGTAAGAATATCCTCCACTGTTGCAAGTCCAGAAGATTCTCATACAGAGAACCTAAAGGGAGACACCTGGGGGTGACTCTACTGATTATTTTCCAGATCTGTGCTTCTCCAGCCAGTATCTGCACATCCCCAACCTAGATAGCCAGAAATTACATAGGCCACACAAACACAAAAACCATTGTGAGATCTTGTTCATTAGATTTTTTTCCCTTGACAAAAAGTAGTTATAAATACTATTTTAACATGAATCATACATATGAAAAGACATAAAATACCAAGTAGCCATGAATTTTTCAGAAAAAGCCGAAGACTTTTTGAACATTTTTGAGCTCAAGACTGCTGGGTTTTGTATGATGGCCTGTACTTACCACACCATCATTCCCTCTAATTTTCCAGGAACCTGAGAAAACCTTGACAAGCCCCACTGTGAGTGCACCTTCGACTCACACCCACCTGTGGAGGCTCTAACCCTGTTCCCAAATCACAGGCAGCAGGACTGTGACCTGCCTTCATAGGTGGAAGCAAATTTGCAGACAGCAGAGCTGAGAAACCTCTAAGTTGGGCCTAGGTCTCTACTGCCTGCCCCTATGCACCAGGACAGAAGTTTCTCATGTTGTCATGGGAGCACACACACACACACACACACACACACACACACACACACACAAACACACACACACACTCATACACCACACAAAACCCCCAACCCCTGAAATAACTCTCCTGCCCAAATGCTCAGGACCTGAATTCCACTTTTAGAAAACAAGTCTTGCAACTTAAGTTGCCTGTTGGTTTACTTTTCCTTTAAGCAAACTATTGTCCTGGTACCCAGGGAATGCAGAACATTGACATTCTCTATTTCCTTAGTGTGAGTTAGTTCAAGAACAAATGTACCCACTTTGGGAGGGTGGAGAAAGGAATGCAAAGAAGAGGGAGAAGAGAGGCCCTTGTCCCTAAACACAGCCTTCACCTGCATCCCAGCCCTGTGTGTATTTGACACAGCCAGGAGGTCTGAGCTGGGGAGAGAGAAGGAGGAGCTGTGCCCTCTCCACGGGGCTGACAGGGAAACACCTGCACCCCATGCCACCTTTCCAGAGTCCCATGAAGGAGTTCTGAGGCTCTATGAGAGGAGCAGCAAGACAAGGAGAAAGGTGGAAGCCAACACAGGGTATAATAGTACAGGGCCTCTGAAGGTCTCGGACTCTGAAGCCAGAGGTTCTTACTGTCCAGGTAGTGGGGCAGTAGAGAATCCTGCTCAGAAAGCTCCCCACAACCTAGGAAGGAGGATGGTTTTCCCTGCCCTCCCCGACAGACTCTGACCACAGTGCCTCTTCTCAAAAAGGACAAGAGGACCAAATTGCATGTGCAAAGCTGAGGAAGGCAAAGGCAGAACTCCCACCTAGACTTAGAGGACATCTGCTGCCAGATATTTCCAGCTAGAAATAGGGGCAGTGTCATAGGGAGGCATTATGTGCCACCGTGGACATGCTGTCCATGCGCCCCATTCTCACACACAACAAAAACCCTGCCATTACACCTGGTGAGCTCTGTTTCATTCACATGAACGAGGGGGTGTGGGAGGAGAATGCCCCCGAGACACTGTGTGCCTGGAGGCTGCTGGCTCCTCTGTGACAACACAGGGGCTGGTTAGGAGGGACACCAGGTATTCAGCTATTCTGTTTTATCTTTTTCTGACCTCTGAGATTCAGTATTTCCTGCAAACCATAAAGAAAATCTCTCTCAATTAAAGTAGATTTTTAAGGCTCCCTATTGTGTGGGATACACTAAGACTCTGTCTGCCACTGAGCCTGTACTTTTTGAAGATTTTGGAGCACACCAAGACACACACACACACACACACACACACACACACATCAGATCATTCTCTTGGATTTGTTTTTCCCAGATAAACTAGAAATTTAGGAACTGGATGAGAAAACTCTATCCACCCTGGTCATACAGTGTCCTCTTTGAAGATGGGGGGTCTCTTCCCCAAATGGGGACTTCAGCCAACCTAAACAAATGACCATCTGTTCTCTGGAGAAAAATCAGAAGGTTTTGCTAACTAGCACCAAGCCTCATAACCAGCACCTAGCATGAAGCCCCATTGCAAGCAGCTGATCAAAGAAGTTTTGCGTAATAGCTGCATGAATATTCAGATGATTATATTTAGGTAAAAGTGCTGAAAAATTGTAGCAATCATTTGGGGAAGTCTCTCTTTGGGAATAAATGTAATCCTTTTCACTCATTTGTTTCCTTCCTAGTATTTCATTCTGATGTTTATAGTATATGGTTTTGAAGTTGCATCTTGCATCACAGCAGCTACGCAACGAGACTTTGTGAGTATGCTCCCAAAAAGCACAGAAATGATAATGAGTTGCCATTACCATAATAACATAATATTGACATGCATTAAGCCCTTGCTATGTGCCAGCCATGCTAATATGCACACTAATATTAGATATTTAAATTTACTTAATACTCAGAAACCTACGCAATAGGCAGTATCTCCTGTCATTTTGTAAATGAAAAAAATGAGACATAAAAAGGTAAAGTAAAGACACTCATCTAAAGTTGCACAGCTGCCCCGTGAAGGAGCAATAATTCTGAGCCCAGGCACCCCGACTCCCAGGGCCCAGCCTTGTAACCCATATGCTCATCTCTGCTCTGCCATGGCCACTGGCCTTCTAGCAAGATGATCCATATTCTACCTCAGCTAAGATTTATCTTTATTCTTTTCTTTTGCTCTTTCCCTAGCCTAGGGCAGCCTACAGTATCTGTCCACCCTGGTCATAATAGTAATCTCTTTGAAGATGGGGGTCTCTTCCCTACATAGGGACTTGAGTCAACCTAAGGCAGCCTTAGGCCACTATACTTGGGATCTCTGAACATAGTTTTGTTCCAAGAGAATGTTCAGAGTCCTCAGTCACAGGCAAGAAGAATATTTTCCCTTCTTTGGGCATCGGTATGCTAACTGTCCCTCTTCTTTGGCCTCTGTCCCTGTAGTTCACACCAAACCTCTTCCTGAAGCAGATGCTGGTGAGGTACCAAAACAACAGCCCTCCAAGCAATGATGACCAGTGGAAAAACAATGGAGTCACCAAAACCTGGAACAGACTCATGCTCCAGGTGAGGTGGGTGGTCCTGAGAAGATGCCATTTTGTAGCTAGACCAGTAGCCAGGTGGACATGGTTGGGAATGAAGTCAGCATCTCTAGGGAGCTTTTCTCCAGAAAGAGAGTTGTGACAGGCAAGGTCATTATGGCTTTTATTTACTGGTGGAGGCAGTGGTGGAAGAGGAGAATGTTGAACACATGACTCAGTGGAATCTATACTTTATAAATAAAGTAAAAATATAAAGTATAAATAAAATATAAAGTATAAATAAATCTATACTTTATTTCAAACCATGAGTTGCTTATCTTCATAGGGGGTAGATTAAAGAAATTTAGATTTGTTATATGCTCTTCCTCTTAGAACCCAGGTCTCATTTACATTAAAAGAAAAATGTCTACTCTGCCCCAAAGTAAATTCAAATGGTAATTTCTGCCTATCTTACCTTTCTGGTACATTTTTATAATCTCCCATTGTGTCAGTTCTATTAAGAACCAGGGGATATGACTTGATTTTAATCACCCAATTTTTTCTAACTGGCAATCATACCATATATCCAGTTTATCTCAAATATCATCAGAAGTCCAAACCATAGGTATATAAATTGTTATCTTCTACATACCCCCTAATTTGACCCAACTCTTCCTGCCCCTGCTCCTACTCCCTACCCTACCACAACTTCTCAGTCTGTCATCAGCAACCCTTCTCATAAACTCCATTCCTTTGAACTCACCCTCTTCTCTCTTGCTTCACTAGAAACCTGACTGCTTCCTAGTGGCACTGCCTTCCCTTCACCCTCTCACTTCCCCCCAATATTTCATGTACTATAGGAACTGGATATTGACTAGAAATTATTCCACCTGGCTGCTATACTATTTCCTTCCTTCCTTCATTCCTCCTTCAAACACTTGAAATTCATGATATCAGTCTGTATCACCCATTACCCCTCTTTATTAGGATTATTTATCAACCACCTTCCAACCAGTCATTCCGTAGCCTTCCCTGGGACTTCAATATCTCATTCACTGTCCACTCTTCATTCGTATTCCTATCATGGGCCTCAGATGAGACTTCAGCATCCACATGGGTGACTCAGAAACATGCCGTCTCTCAATTCCCTGTCCTACACCTTTCCAAAGATCTTCTCCTCTGCCTCACCTCAGCCACCCTCTTCCATAGTCCTCACCAGTGTGTCATCACCAATAATTGTGCTAAGAAAACCCTACTCTGTCCACTATCTTCTATTATGTCTTCATTTATTCTTATATCTCCATTCTAATAATTTTTACTCCATCAGGACTTCTGATTAATTGGCCACCTTTTCACTCTATATCACACTTTTCATGTTCTCTTCCCTCCTCACCTGTCCCTCATCAGCCTCCTTTATTCCCTTATCTGTCAGTGATCATCAGGGAACTCACTGACCACCCACTCTTCAACTACACCCTAAGAACCAAACATTACCCAACCATGGTGACTAAATTTAAATTTGTGATCATAAGGCTCAAATAGGCACTCTCTATTTTCTAGTATTTTTCCCTGAATACTAGTATTTCTAGTATTTCATCTATTCTCCCCTCTCTTCACATCTGTAAACTCTCTCCTCCCCTCATTCTCAGCTGGTGATTTCACCTCATATTCTATTAAGAATATAGAAGGAATTGGCCAAAACACATCTCATCTATCAACAGATCTGCCCATTTACACGTTTCTGCACCCATGTACTTTTCCTTCTCTCCAATGATGACAAATGGACTCTCCATTATCCAAGTCTTTGGTTTTCACTCTGCATTCTCTCCTTCACTTTGAAACCTCCCCTGTTCTCATCTGCCTCATTAGTTTTCCCCTCAAATCAGCCTGCAAGAACTCCTTCAGCTGTACATGATTTTTTAAAAAATGTGCTCAACATTAGCCCTCTGTCCTGTCCCACAACTGTCCTGTCCCACAACTGTTCTATTCCTTGGAAAATCTCAGAAGAGATGCCTATACTTCTTGTCTGCATTTTCATGCCTCTCATCTGCTTTCTTCCAACTACAATTGGCTTCTGACCCACCACTCCTCCAAAACAGCCTTTATCATGGTACCAGTTACCTCCATCCTGCCAACCCCAATGGCTGAGTTTCTGTCTTCATCTTATTGACATTCCAACAGCATTTGTCACATGGGCCACTCTTTCTTGGCTCCTTTGGCTGGGTTTTCACTCTTTCCCAACTCAGTGTTGGAGTACTACAGGGCTGAATTCTGGACTCTTAACTCTTCTCTATTCCTACCTAAATCCTAGTCTAAAATAAGCATGGTTCAGACTTAACCAGTTTCTTCCCAGAATGCTCCAGTCTAAATACAGAATGATTGTTTCTCCTGATTAGGTATTTCCAATTCTCCACTGGCAAAATTGGATACGCTTTAAACATGATTCTTTTTCATCAAGTTTGCTTGGATACATCTATTCTAAAAGTTGAGAGATACCTGTAGTTTGAATTTCCTCCCTTGAAACATTTAGCAGAATTTATGATAAAGAAGAAAAGTGATATGGGTTGTTTTATTCTATATCTTGAATTCCAGCCAACATAAGGATATCAGTTACATGTCAATTGATCTTCCTTTTCTGGGTAGAGGTGTAGCTGCGTGACATCAGGTTTTAACACTTTTTTGCAGTTCATGTCCTTCCCTTATAAATGTAACACACAATTATTCAGAAAAAAATGGTAAAAATGCAGAAAAGCAAAACAAGAATTACTCATAATTTCTACATCACTAATTCTTAATTTTTTGCATTTAAATTTGCTCATATGTAATATTAGAATAATTATACCACTCTCACATTGGTATCAAGATATTAGTATTAATAATAATTAAGATTATTAAGGGTTTACTATGAGCCAAGCACTGTATACCAACCTCTTAAGTATAATATCTCATTTGATCCTCATAAAAACTGTAAAGTACATACCATATTTATCCCAATTTTGCAGTTAAGGAAAATGAGGCTTAGAGAGTTTAAAACATGTCCAAAGCTACAGAGCTCGTTAAAGGCTAGTAAAGTAAAACTTGTGAAAAATACTTTGCAAACTCAAAACGTAAATTATCGATACCTTCAACTCTAGTTTGGGAAATGTTTAGTAAACATTAGGTATGGTATAAATTCCACATCTTCTTTCTTTGTGTAAAATCTCAGTTCTTACATTGATGGTTTTAGGAAAGACCATGAAAAAGAATATTTATCTCTTATCCACTGGCAGGATCACTGCTGTGGTGTCAATGGTCCATCAGACTGGCAGAAATACACATCTGCCTTCCGGACTGAGAACAATGATGCTGACTATCCCTGGCCTCGGCAGTGCTGTGTTATGAACAACCTCAAAGAGCCTCTCAACCTGGAGGCTTGCAAACTAGGAGTGCCTGGCTATTATCACGATCAGGTGAGCCCCTTCCCCTCCCAAGACCTCTTAGAAGGTTCTCTATAAGAAAAAATAATGGTCAACTATCATTACTAGTTTCTCAGTAAGAAATTCTGTCCTTTTTTCCCTAAACTCATGCTAATTATTTCCTTCTCTGTGAGTTGACTATGAATGCTAATCTAGAATTGATAGGGGCACATTTATATTTTAATAAAATAACAAAACAGGAGAATTGCAATGGTGAAATCCAACTTTGTTTAAATGAAGGTTTCTATGATGTCTAGCATTGGTATTTCAAGAAACAGTTACATAAAACCAAGATTTGCTCTATTTTTACAAAATGTATATTGGATGGGAGACCAGAAAGAATGTTTTGCTAGTTTCAAAGCAATGGCAATCACTGAGGGTACATGCAGTAATTATGTATCCACATTTCCCATTCGTTGGTAATATAAGGCAATCTTAATAAAATATTTGATTGGTGATTTGGGTCAAAGATGGTTTACACACAGATGGTTTATGAAAAAGTGTTCCCAGGCAGATGAGGATAATATGATGATGATCATGAAACATTTATTGAGTTCTTACTAGATGCCAGCTGCTGTTCTAAGTGTCATACATATACTAACACCTTTGATGCTCAAAAGTACGTGCCTATTTGATCCTTATTTTACAGATTAGGAACTAAGAAATAGAAATGCTAAGTAGTACCCTGTCCAACATTTACAACTAGTAAATGGTAGTCAGAATTCAAACCCAAGTAGTCAGACTCCGGGCACAGACTGTAAGCCAATAGACTTAGTAATTGTCCCCAGAAGCCCTGTGGAGAACTCCCACACACCACTGTAGTCACTGTGTGCTCACATCGCACACTGAAGCTGTACACTGCTTTGGGAGTTACCCCTTTGAGGAAACCTAGTTGGATGCCAGTTTATTTAATAACTGAGAAATGTCAGGCCCTTTAATATGGGAGTAAATGATACAAAGTGCATGAGTGACAGGCACTGGACTGCTGATCATCACACCACATGTGGCAAGGTGCTCAGACTAGGATTGAATGCATTAGTTCAGAAACAACATCAGAATGATAGATGATTCTGAAACAGTGTTCAGAGCAACCCACATTTAGCTCTACAGTAGCTTTGTTCTGGTATTGTTTTAATCAGTTATTTTCAGAGTGTTATTAAAATTAATTTTTTTTGCTTATAATCACAACATGAAATATAACTATCACTCTCACAACTTAAAAAATGCTTTCAATATGTCAGCATAAGACCTGGCTCATGCAAACCAATCTTGATTGAGTTGCAATTATTTACAAACTATATCTCCTCTTTGAATAAGACCAAAAAAGATTGATGGGCCTTCAGATGATCGGCTTATTTCATAGCAACACTTTTTTTTCTCTAGCACATATAACATTCTAGTAATGAAAATAAACCTAAAACTCTTATCTTCTCAAGTTCAAATAGATAAAGATTTGAGGTTCAATAAGATTCAACTCTTTTTCTTCTCACTGTCTTGGGACCTCCACATCAACTTTTTTAAAATATTTTTTTAGTTGTTAATGGACCTTTATTTTATTTATTTATATATGGTGCTGAGAATTGAACCCAATGCCTCACACATGCTAGGCAAGTGCTATACAACTGAGCCACAACCCCAGGCCCTCCATATCAACTTTGACAACCCTTTCACACATTCCTTTTCAGCTCCTGGGTGTCATCTGTCTATGACATCTCCACCTCCACCACCTTCCAGCTAAACTAGTCACAAATCGTCATCACACAACCCTACTCCTCTACCAATTTCCTTAGTTCTGAAATTTCTCCTGTCCCTGATTCTTTGTGCTCCTACTTCCTCAAGCTCATTCATTCTTCACCTTCAGTATACTATCTGATCTATTAGTCCTTTCTGATTCTCCTTATCTAGCTCCCCTAGTTTCACCCACACCCCATTCTCTGACTTATAGGTCCTGCTAATTCCCTCCTAGAAATCCTTTTCCACAATGCTAAATGTGTCACTCAACACCTACTATATTCCTGTTATTGCATTCGGCACCCTGACTTGTCATGTTTGTTCCTAAGTTTATTTTTTCTGAGTGTCCTTAAGGACTATATGCTATTCATTTCTGTATCTTCAGTCCTGGCACAAAGCAGGCACTCAATAAATGCTTGGTGGGTGGGTGAAAGAAGAAGCAAAGTGCTGTCATTTTTTACATTCACATTGTTGAGTTTTAAGATTTGCAATGCACAAATGAGTTGCTGCAGAATTTCACAGGTCAGATGCAAATATCTGTGTTCTATATCATGGTCCATCTGCTTCAGAAATGCTACATGCAAATACTGATCACCACACTTCAGAATAGTACAATGGAAGGAAGAAGGAAGTAAACACCACTAAAATGATTATTAAGGGAAGAGATTAAAAACTGAGGCTTTTGTCTTTTGTCTAAGAGGTCCACGGAGGCAAGACCCATTCTGTCTTGTCACAGTTAATTGTCCATCCAGCACCAGACACCTGGCCTATGAGGGCTCTTGTAGATATTATTAGATGAACAATTACCTCCCAGGAACTTCAGGAGGATGGGAGTGTTTTGTGAAGCCTCAAATGTGTTGCAAAAGATGCTGTTGTAATCATTACTTAACTTCACGTTCCATTTGCTCTGCAAATGTTTATTAGCTGTCTTCTATGTGCCAGATACTTAGTCTAGGTTTTAGAGATTCAACAATGAACAAGACAAAATCTCTGCCCTCATGGCTCTTGCATTCTAGTAAGGGAGAAAATAATAAACATGTCACCAAATAAGTGGTAGAAATCCAGGTGGTGATTAATGCCATGAGCAGCAATAAAGCAGGGTAACTATACAGAGTGTGATTGAGGGAAGATGGTTTCTTTCTAGTTGTCAGGAAAGGCTTTGTCAAGTTGATATTTTCAGAATTCAGAATTAAGTGAGGAAATGAGATACTGGAAGATTGGGGGAGAGAATATTAAGGCCCTGAAGTGAGAGGATTCCTAGATTTCTGGAGGAACATCAAAGAGGTCAGTCTGACAGGGCCAGGATGTGTGAAGGATAGCTATAAGGCATGGAAGTATCTAGGTCTTATGAGTGCACTCAGGCCTCAGGGAGACCATTTGGGAGGCCTTGTTAGGGTCCTGAAGTGAGGCCCTGGGAGGCCAAGGTGGTACCAGGAGACAATAGAAAGCTTTTGGATGGAATATATTTTTAAAGCAAAACCAAAAAATTTGCTAGAGGGTAAGATGTTGGTTAAAGGAAAAACAGTTAAAGATAATCTCAAGATTTTTCATTTGGCCATTCAGAAAATGAAAATGCCTGTAATATAAATGTAGAAGAGTAAAATGGGGAAGAAATCAAAGAAAAGCAAAGGGAGGGCATGAATGAGGATTAACAAGGGACTGGTGCAGAGTCATGAGGACAGACACTCAGGTGGCCCCATTCACCTGTAGCCCCTGAATGGAGCCTGAACATTATGGTCAGCATAGGGTATTTGCTGAAACTAGCTGACATTCTCTGGTAAATCTAGCACATTAGATTCAGGACCTCATGGTGCATGGAACTGACCCTTGTTATTGAATTTCCTACGGATTCTTTATGATTCCTAGGACTTGTAGCGGTTGCTCAGATGGCAGTTCTAGCCTTACACATGGACATTCATCCAGGACTTGGCATGGTGACTAGGAGAGAGTATGCCATGTACAAATACTTACTGGATTGTGGCATGTATGAATAAATGAATAAAAACATTAATCACTCTTTTGCATACATATCATGGCTCTTCAAGCTCTCACTGGAATCCAATGTTGAAATAATGATGTCAAATGAGAATTTAAGGAGCATAATATAGGAATTCCTTTAATAATTATTTTTAAATGGCAACAGAAGATCATTGGTTTTCATAACCAGAATCATTTTACTTAAAAATGAGCAAATCAAAAAGTAATTCTGCCTTCAAATCAACAATAAAACCTTTGGGGAGGAAAAAAACGTAATTTTATTAAGCATGTATTATCCACATATTCAATATGGGGAAAATATCATGTATACTAATAGCAACACTTTTGCTAGTAAGACTGAGTGATAAAGATACAAATAGAAGTGATGTAGAATAATTATTCAACAGTGTTACTTGTGTTCCTTTACCAAAACACTTCTGGTAGCTGGCTGTCCACAGGAATGTTGAAATAGCCTGGTTGTGAAATTGAACTTTGGAGGGCATCCATCCAAGTAGTAATCTACTTTCCCACTCATTTCTTACATCTTTTGCCCTGGTTCCTCTCACACCAATGTGGATCATCCCCTTCAGGGCTGCTATGAACTCATCTCTGGACCAATGAACCGACAGGCCTGGGGGATTGCCTGGTTTGGATTTGCCATTCTCTGCTGGACTGTGAGTATCCCCTGGCACATGTTCTACTTCTGAAAGGGTGATGATAAGGAAAAACCTTAAAATTGTTACTGGTTTTCTCGATCATGCTAGAAGGCCAGGAAACAAAACCAGGAAGCTGAAAACTAGTTGGGAGACTTCAGACAGCACAGCAAAAACAGTGGGCCCCCTTGAGGTGTGGGGAGTTAGCATCCCTACCAGGGAAAGACTATGCCCGATTTATCAGACCTTCCTCTAGCTACCAGGGATCTTGCCTTTGGGGTGTGATTGCCTCTTTCCCTTGCCCAGACTTCTTATGGAACTCCAACCTGCTAATCCAGGTCTCCAGACCTCGGTAGATCCCAAAGACTATCAGTTATCTAGATGGTTCCTTGCCAACACTCATTCACCTCGCTCCTTCCAAAATACTGCCCTCCTTGGTCTAGTCATTTCCTGGTGCCCTCTCTATCAGCTGCAAATGCAAGCAAGAGATCAGAGCTGTGGTTCTCAGTTCTGAATGCACATTAACTTCTCCTGAAGGAGCTTTAAACAAACAAACAAAAACAAAACAAAAAAAACTTGTATCTCAGCCTCTGAGATTCTGACTCAGTTGATCTAGGGGTAGGGCCCAGCTTTTCCCCAACCCCAGTTGATTCCAATTTGCTGTTGAAGTTGAAAACCACTGCATTTAGAAAGTGGTCCCAAACTTTTGTCTTAGAGACCCTTGACATTCCCGAAATGTATTAAAGACTGCAAAAAGTTTTTACCTATGTGGCCTAAATCTATTAATATTTATCCCCATCAAAAATTAAGATGGAAAAAATTAAATATTTGTTGTCATTTTAAAATAATTAATAGAGCCGGGCGCGGTGGCACATGCCTGTAATCCCAGCACTTGGGAGGCTGAGACAGGAGGATCGTGAGTTGAAAGCCAGCCTCAGCAACTTTGCAAGGCCCTAAGCAACTCAGTGAGACCCTGTCTCTAAATAAAATACAAAATAGGGCTGGGGATGTGGCTCAGTGGTGGAGTGCTCCTGGGTTCAATCCCCAGTACCAAAAAAAAAAAATAAATAAAAATAAAATAATTAATAGAATGCTGGGGGTGTAGCTCAGTGGTAGAGTGCTTGCTGGGCATGCTTACCAGCCTGGTTCAATCTCAGCATTGTCAAATAATAATAACACAGTTACAATAGTAATAAAATAGTAATGACACAATTAACATAAAGGACATATTTGGTGGGAAAAATGATTATTTTACAAAATGAGACTCAGTGGTAGAGTGCTTGCCTGCAATGTCTAAGACCCTGGGTTTAATCCCAGCATTGCCGAATAATAATAACAACAACAACAATGATGCACTTACAATAATAACAACACAGTTAACGTAAAGGACATATTTTGGTGGGAAAAAAAAACTATTTTACAAAATAAAAAATGAGAAAAATGTCATCATTTCAGTTTTTAAATATCTTCAATGTTTGGTTTAGTAGAATATAGCTGGAGCCTCATATTTGGTCTTTCATTCAATCTGTTGTAATATGTTGACAGGGTTGAAGGATGTGAAGAAAATACATCCTTTGCATAGATATATAGTTGAAAAAAGAGGGATGCTTTCATAACCTTATCTGAAGATAATTGTGAATATTCTTTTGATATTTCATCAAATGCCACAAGTTTCTTAAATATCAGTTACAATATAGAATCTGAACTGTGTTAACAAACTTTTCATGTTATTACATTAAATATATTACATTGGTTTGTGTTACTCTTTGTATAAATCTTTTACTATGCACAATTCTATAACATCAAGAATTGGCTATTTGGGAAAATACTGGTTCACTGTGGTAGGCAGATCTTCCAAACGTTGATTAACATTTCTGTATGCAACATCAAAAGATCACATTTGTCAATATCATCATATTGGAAAAGATCTCAAGCAATGGGATGCTATCAAGTTCATGGTGACAGATCAGTTTTCCAAAGATCTGATTTTTGCTTGAAAGCTGATATTTATTGCTAAAAACATATTCAGTTGTTTTCCTTGAAATGACAGACTCAATTTGTAAATTTTTGAGATAATATCTGACCAAACATCCAAGTCTGAAAAACCATAGCTTGTTTGTTAGTCATTTTTTCAAGTAAAAATAGTTTTTCATTTAAAAAAAAAAAAAAAGGCCAGGTTAGTGCACAACCCAGGTACTTGGGTGCTTTTCTTTTGGATGACCATATTTCTGTATGCCACAGGACTGTTGTAGGCATATTTCTTTTTTGTCATACAAAATATTTCAAAGATGTGTACTTAGAGGTCAAAATGAAAGAAAATTCGCAGTTCTTACTGCTTTGTTGAGGATAATCTCAAGTAGAACTGGTGTTTGTTTTTTACTGCAAGTATATGACTGAGAAGAATATACTATGACTACTAACATATTTTAGTGCCTCTACCTCAATTCTTGCAAAGACCAGAACCATTTTTTACTTTACACTGGTTTTGTACCATTAATGCCAACATGAAACAGTGAAAAGGCAAATAAACCCTTACAATTGTTTAAGTAGTCTGGACATCATGGAACCCTGAAAGGGTATTTAAGGTACCATGCCTTGAGAAATGCTGTGTTCAGGGGTAGTAAACTGAGTGAGGCAGGAAGGAAAGGGAAGTCAACTCCTTCACAGGTGTTTTATGATCCCTTCATCCACCCCCTTAGGAGATCCCACAACACCTTGTGCAAACCTCTGTTGTGGAACTACCCTGTTGTGTTGTGTTTGACTGCCCAAGGGTTGAGGATCAGCTGCTTTTTGCTCCCCAGAACCTAGCATAGCACATACTAAGGGCTCAATAATTTGTTGAATGAATGAAAGTTGATAATAGTGAAATTTCTATTCAAGTCAGTTGCCAGGAACTGTAGGATGGCGTTTAAAGGCTTTTGAGTATCTTAGAACTCCAGACCAGTTGTACCTCTTGGTATTTCCACATGTATGCAGTGGATTTTAGATACAGTAAATTTTTGAAATTCAGAAGATGGAAGGGAAGGGACCTAAAGGTATTGAGGGTCTGCAATGGACAAGATACCATATCAAATACTTTTAGTATTAAATCCCCACAACAGTAGTTTGGTAGGTAGCCAGTCTTCCATTTTACAAGGAACAGTACTTAAGGAGAGTTCTTGGCATGTCCAGTTCACTGTTGGCCACAAAGGACTTTCCCACAGTGCTTAATCAGATAAACTGTGAAGCCAACCACTGGCTCAGAACCCAGCACCCACGGTTCTATGAATTTGATTAAATTCAAAGGTTCTTCAGAGGGTTTTGGAAGCAACAGTGACTGATATTAAGTTCTCCTAATAAACATTAGCCTCTATTATTATTATTATTGCTGTTGTTGTTATTATTAAATTCATTCACTTCTTTAGCTCTGGGGTGGGTAGAGAAGGTGTTATATTTATTTTTACGGATGTAGAAACTGAGGCTCTGGAAAGTTAAGTGACCTGGCTAACATCCCCTGAAAGGGGTTGACAGACCCAAAACAGAGTCCAGATATTCCAACACTTGCCCAAGTCAGTTCTCTTAGGTTTTGGGTTCTGTGGCATTCTTCAGGGGTGGCTATGACAGATCACAGGCATTATAGGAAAAAGGGGAAGTCTCCTGGGAGAAGAGGTCCAATACTTAGAAGTAAAAACCTCTTGCCCCAAAATGGTACCTACTAGAAATGGGACCTCACTGGGGCGTAATTAACCCTGGTGACAAGTAGAAAGAATTTCCCTAGGAGGCTAGCTTAGCACAGAAGTAAGAAGAGCCAGCTCAGAAGTCAGGGAGTCTAGGATGGCACCTGGGGTTGGAAAGCAGGGAACAGGAAAGCTGCCTCTGAGTGGCAGGTTATGACTGATGCTTTAGAGCAGGATGAACTGCTTACATCTGGGCTTGTGGTGCTGCTTAAGATTGCTCTTAAAAACCAGTGTCACCTAAACATGAAGGAGCCTAGCTTAATTTTATTTTTAAGTAGATGTTTCTATGAAATTTCTTCTTTACTTATTTATTTTGGTTTTTCCCCCTTTCTATTCTAGTTTTGGGTTCTCCTGGCTACCATGTTCTACTGGAGCAGAATTGAATATTAAGCATAAAGTGTCACCACCATACCAACTCCCTCTGGTAACTCTGGACCTGGTGCTGGAACCTGTTCTCTCCCAGTAGCCCACATTTGAGCTCCACAGTAACCTGTGCACGTCTTAACTCACATTGCCAAGTCAGGTGGTATGGAGAGCCTTTAGGTTTCCAGGCTCTTGCGATTCTCGGGACTTGTATTTTAAATCTTTGTCTAAGATTCTGCAACATTTTTATGCACTGTTAGAAAGGATTTGGAAAGTGAGGACTAGCTACTCTCATCCCTGTTTATTTTTAATTTGGGACATAAAGATATTCAAAGGAACTGTATTGTCACAATAAGCCAGCTCTGTATTTGATTAACCAATCTGGCTGTATTTCTCCCTATTTTCTAAGAGAAACCTTCCAGGCTTCCATTTATCTCAGTGCTGTCTGGATGAGAAAAGGAAGGAAAAGATTGCTGAAATGTCATTTGCCTTTTATTCTACCACAGACTTGTGAGTTTCTTGATGAAACCTTGGGATTCTTTTATTTTCCAGAGCAATCCCTGATCTTTAGTTAATGATAGTTCAAATTCCCTGTCACGTCCTTTGGAGTGATATGCTTAGTCACCTCAATTCTCCATTAATTAAAAGCATATGGACTTTGGGGACATCAAAGGGGCCTGTTATATGTTGACTCAGTCTTTGACCTGAATGGTTTCAACTTGAAATACCTTTCAAATAGGTGAGATGAAGGCTGGCTAGAAGAACAAGGTGATTTATGGGGATTTTTGTTTGCTGTCAAAATATTTCTCTTCTGAACTATGTTTCATTTGTAGTCCTGGAGGAAGTTCTTGTAACTCAACACCTGTTTGTCTGATCTTATAAAGAAAGAGGGCTTTAAAAGATGTTTACTTCTTCTGTTTTTATCAGCGTCCTAACTGTCCTGTATGAGTCTAACAAAATGGGTTTCCTAACAGAGGAGCTACTTCATTAAAGTGGAGGAGATGGAAACTGCACACACAGGGTGCAGTTTCCTGCTATGGGCTCACCCTGATGGACAGTGAAACAGTTGGAATTCTGCGCTTACTGTAACTTTTCACTTCTGCTGTACTTACCCCAGAAGCACTGGTGGAGTTGATGCCCCTCAGATCCTTTTCCTCTTCCCTTGGAGGCAGGGCAAATGTCTGACACCAACACAACTGTGTCCCTTATGAAGAAAATGTACTTGTCATTTGGGGGCAGCCAACTCAGACACACAGAGCACCCCCACCTGCACCTTTACCAGGTTCCTGTTAGGCTTGGCACTGGAGCAAAGGAGGGAGGAGCAGAGGGCATATCTACTGGGGGCACCTGGGGGCCAAGCCAGGACAAGAGCCTGATTCCTGATTCTCCAGTGTTATGGTTTGGATGTGAGGAGTCCCCCAAAACTCACGTGTGAGACAATGCAAGAAGGTTCAGAGGGGGAATGATTGAGTTGTTAGAGTCTTAACCTAATCAGTGAAATAATCTCTGATGGAATTAAGTGAGTGGTAACTGGAGGCAGGTGGAATGTGGCTGGAGGGAGTAGTTCACTGAGGGTGTGGCTATGGGGTACATTCTTTGAATCTGGAGAGTAGAGTCTCTTTCTCTGCTTCTTGACGATGTGAGCTGCTTCCCTCTGCCACATTCTTTTGCCATGATGTTCTTCTGCCTCACCTCGAGCCCTGAGGAATGGAACCAAGCTATGGACTAAGACCTCTGAAAACGTGAGCCCTCAAACTTTTCCTCCTCTATAGTTGTGCTGGTTGGGTCATTTGGTCACAGAAGCAAAAAAGCTGACTAAAACATTTGGCCAGGAAACCAAAGCCAGCTCCCCCCACCCCAACCCACCTTTGTTTCTCCAGAATGAAGATATCTTGGAATACAGGGATAAATACACCTGTACTTGGCTGAGAAGTTTCTCTCTGAGGTCTCTTAGGAAAGGGGAGAAGGAAGGGACTTACTTGGGCAAAGCTCCTATCTCCCTTTCCGTTGTCCCTCCTGCATCTTGTGCTTTTTGCTTCTGCCATTAACTAGGTTTTCCAGTGCTGAAGGTCACTGGCTAATTCCTGAATCAAACTCACTCCACCTTCCCTCCCAAGCCTTTATGCTCCAAAATGGTCTCCGCCTACAAAATTCCCTTTTCTTTGTTGATTGGATCTCCATCAGGACAAGGGAAAGACTTTTGGAAAACTCATTCAATACTAAGGGGTAAGTGACAACTAGTCCTAGCTCTCTTAATCTCTTCAGATTTTTCCTTGATAATGGAAATAGGAGCAGGAAGGAGCTATTTGGGGGCAAGATAACCCACTTGCTGCTCCTTAAATCTTATCACTTGACTTCCCTACCAAGAGACAACCAGGAAGAGAAAGGGCCTTCTGTTAGCCTTGGCTCCAGGCCCCCTCTCCACTTAGCTTCCTCCCTAGAGCCTCAGTATCATCCTTCAGAGAAAGTACAAATTCCAGAGGGTTGGCTCCTCCTAAAACCAAAAAAAGGCTCTGAAACCCAGGGACCACCATGACCAGGCCCCCAGAGCTTGAGAAGGGCGCACCTTTCAGCTGAGGCGCAATGGAGGCCCGAGGATCCCACTGCAGAGGCCAGCCATCATGACTTCTGAGCTGACCACATAGGGATTTCCAGCTTAACTTCCGGGCAGTTTCTGTTCTGCTGGTTCCGGCTGCCACCCCCTCACCTCTTGCCTGCAGAGCCAGCCTTCCCTTTCTTTTTTCTTGCTCCTGGGACTGAAAATGAGGCCCACTGCAAGCCCTGGGCTCCAAGTCACAGCTCAGGAGGGCTTAGGCCCAGCACCCCCAGACCGGGGAGGTGAAGGAAAGCAGAGTATTTGGCTGTGGGGGAGCTAGCAGGTGGCAGACCTGAGACAAGCCCAAACAAAGCCGTCTTGAGAATTCTCCCTCTTCTCCAACAGTCAGCCTATTTATCAGGTGGGCAAAGAACAATTACTACTTAACACCAAAAATGTGTCAGGCTAACTCTGAGGTGAGTTTACTTGATTGCAACACAAGATAGGCCATCCTGCTCTGTATCCACCTCCCCACACTCTCCCTTTCTCTGACTCCTGCTAGACTGCTTACATTTAGAAAGCCCAGTGCCCTATGAGTCATCCCATAACTTTTCTTTTTTTCTGTATCAGCCAAAATAAACAGAATCTGCTTCTATTTGAAGCAGCAAATGAGATGTTTTTTGGCTACCCATAAAGAAAAGGAAAAATAATATTATGTAAACTTGAAAATCTAATCTCCTCTCAACTTCACACCCCCACTGCAATCAATCTGATTGACAAGCTGTGGGGTAGTCAAGGAATTGGAAATTCACCTGGTTTCTCATTTCTATTGACGGAACAATTTCTTTTCCCCGTTTGTATATAATTTTTTTCTCTAGTTCTCTTCTCTGTTTTAACTTCACTCACTCGAATCCTTCTCAACTTCTAGTAGACAGGATCAAAGAAACCCACAGGAGGCTAGTTGTGTAGGCTGTGGAGTTTGCTTTCATGTGTGACATTTTTGTCATTAGGCTCAAGTGGTCACATCCAATGAGGAAATTCAAAAACATCTTGGAGAAAGATAGCATTGCTAAAAAAAAAAAAAAAAAAAAAAAAGGAAAGAAAAAATTTCAATGGCTGCTGATCCTTCTCCCACCACTCTTCCTCTAGCCCACAACCCAAACCCCTTCCACACACACACACACACACACACACATCTTAGGAGACAAATAGTCAAGTCCTGGGGTTAAAGGGAAATAGCACAGTTATGCCCTACTGCTTAGTGGTCTCTACCCTGAGCTCCTCTTGAAAAAGAAAAAGAGAACCTGGTATGGTGGTGCATGCCTATAATCCCAGCTACTCAGAAGTTTGAGGTAAGAACTCAAGTTCAAGGCCAGCTTGGACAATTTAGCAAGACCCTCTCTCAAAAAATAAAAAGGGCTGGGGATGTAGCTCAGTGGTACTACCCCTGATTTAACCACAAAGGAGGAAGGAAGCCAGGAGGAAATGAGAGCAGCCCTCTGGCTCTGAAGCAGGCATAGACTCTGCTACTCTCCTACTGGACATAAACTCAAGAAAACCAACCTCATCCAGGTCACTGTGAGACAACCATAAAATGAGGCAAAGCAAGGTCAATTTGTCCAAGCACAAAAACAAGGTCTCTGTGTGTCAAATATCAAATACCAAACACCACCTTTCTTGACTAAAATGAGTGACTGCTGCATCTTACCAAAGTCAGGAATGTTCTGCCAGCGTTCCTCCATACAAGCAAAACTTAATTAGAAACACAATCATAGACCTGCCCCTACTTTCTGACGGCAAGCGATATGGAGCAAACCCTGCTTCCTTGGACACTCCCCAACTGAAACCCAAAGCCCCCACTCCCTTTTAATGACTCGTTTTGTGGCTCCTGCATGGGATGTTCTCTTTGTTGTAATGGATCAAGTCCCATTTTGTTTTCACAATAGAACTCTTGAACTTATTCTTCCTTTCTATCCAAAATTGTGTGTCCTTTCCAGATCCAACCCTATTTATCTACAGATGGGTTCCTAGGGAGTTTGGGCTGAAGGGTACTGACTTTCTCCAAAAATCTCAGTCCATCCTTATTTCCTCTGTTTGTTGGTTTATGTATCTATCTGCTACTATGAACTGGTTAAGAACATGAGCTTTGGAGTCAAAATACTTGGCTCCAAATCTCAACTGTGCATGACTTTGACAAGTCTCTTAGCTTCATGGAGCCTGCTTCAGGAAATCAGGCCTATCCTCACAGTGGACTGAGAGGACTCAGAAAGATATATAAAGGGTGCATTAGAAAGGCTAATAGCCTAGAAGAGATGCCTAACAGGAAGGTATACCATAAATCTGGCCTGACAGAGCTCTGCTTGGCCCATAATCCATGGGAACACATCAGCTCATGCTGTTCCTTCAATTTGTTAAGATGAGCTTAATGACCAAATATATTGGTCCAAATTTACTGGCCATCAAACAATAGCTCTGAGTAATAAAGTTCCAGTAAAACTCCTACTCAATAGTGGAAGAATGTAGTAAGGTCATCAAGATAAGGCATTTTAATGAATACTTCTCAAGTTCTCTATATTGTTTCAAGAATCCTAGCAACAGAGTGAGATCTGTGCCTCGCTGCCCTCACAAGGAAATTCTATACTCTCTTTACATTGTGATATTCTCAAACTTTACCTCCTTAAAACTTGCCAAGTTTGAGAAGTTAACTTAAATTTGTTTTGTCTTTGCATCACACAAACATTGGGGGGTGTACATACATTGTATATATATATACACAATACACACACACACACACACACCCATGTGGCTATTAAAGTTAAAATTTTAAAAACACAGGGAAACTGATTGATGTGGACTAAGCAATTATTATCCTCCACCCTTCATTTACCTTTCTTCCAAGCCCCAAATTGCACACTTAACACACATAGTATACACACACAACTATAAGCATGCATGGTTTGATATTTGAATTCTCAACAATTGCCAATGGAACAATGAAACCTTTACTTATACAGGCATGTTCCTTGAGGGTAGGACTTCTAAGCCACTCTCTTGTGTATACCTTGGAGACCTATCAGATTCTCTCAGCAGGTATAAGATGGTTGCCACATACTAAAAACAAATAAAAGTGGCAACAGTTTAAAATGTCTTGGCAAAAAAGAACTTAAGAATGTATCAAAGCCAGGCTTGGAGGCACACACCTGTAATCCCAGCACTTGGGAGGCTGAGGCAGGAGGATCGTGAGTTCAAAGCCAGCCTCAGCAACTTAGAGAGGCCCTAAGCAACTCAGTGAGACCCTGTCTCTAAATAAAATACAAAATATGGCTGGGGATGTGGCTCAGTGGGGAGTGCCCCTGGGTTCAATCCCCAGTACAAAAAAAAAAAAATGTATCAAAACATGCTGCATCTTGTACATGTTATGGGCTCTTGACAGGTACTGTATTATGTATAAGTTTTAAATGAAGTGGAAGTTTTGAATCTGGCAGAAAAAGGTCTTTCAGCTCCTTCAAGAGTCCATTCAGAGCATTTGGGGGCTCCCAGGAAACCTATCCAATTGGGGTTTGGGTGGAAGTGAGGCAGTTAAGGACAGAATTACTAGGGAGAGTCTAGAAATAACTTCAGAGGCCAGACTTAAATGTATGTTTAAAAGTTCAGATGTACCAAACCTCTGTAGGAGGTGGACAGGGATATAGATTCAGGAAAACTATCTCAAGTGAAAGAAGCAACCCTGATGGAGCCAGTATGGTATAATGGTCTTGAAGCCAGAAGACCTGAGTTTGGCCTTGAGTCTGTCATTTTTAAGCCATGATATTTCTGGCAATGACCCACCTGTTCTGGACCTCCACTTCCTCATCCGCCCCTCTTAAGTCAGCAGCAACAATGAAGTATGTGTAAAAGCATCACAATCTATAAAGTGCCATAGAAAATGAAGGCTAAGGTGAGAAATGAAAATTGTAAAGTAACACACTTTTTGTGTTAGGTAGCAAATAATCTGCATCCATATAATCCTTAGCAATCAAAGCAGGCATAACTACCTCTGACCCCCTGGTGGCAATTGACAATGAAAATTCGCAGGGCAGGGGTTTGGAGATGTTCCTTTTCTTTGAAGTCAAACTCCACTGCCCAGTTGTGAAGTGAAAAGAGGAGGCTGACAGCTATTGGCAAGCAGGTGGTCACACGCCTCTAGCCAGCCACTGGGCCTTGAATGGTCAAAACTAGTCAAGTGGCACAGGGGTGGCATGAAGGTCTTAAAGAATTACCTCTCGCTGAAATACGTTTCTTAACAAGTTGTTGAAATGACCTATCTGGGAAAAAGTAAAAAAAAAAAAAAAAAAAAACTGGTGGCTTCCAACATTTTTTTAAAAATGCAAATGCCTTATTAATAAACAAAAAGCAGATTATTTCTGCATATTATTAGCTATATTTTGTTTCCATTTAGTAAGAAGAGTTCTTAAATATCAATCTTCAAATTCCCCTCACACATCACTGTCTTCCATTACCCTGCCCAACCATGTCCAGGGACCTACAGCCTCCAAATTGCAATCTGTTAATGCTTTCATAATTAGGAGAATTGGAACAGAGGCCATTTCTGCAGAAAACAGATGGAAGGTAAGGGAGAGGCTTACTCACTACAGTATATCCAATTAGCAAATCTCCCAAGAATGACACTCTTGTATGTGGATGGGCAGAAAATATGGAAACCATCAGTACATTTTTACTAAATTAAAAAAAAAAAAAAAGCTTTTACTCTCTGGGTTGAGTTAAAGGTAAACCAGGTTACATATAAATGTCATGTCTATAAAATGTATTGCCCTTTCAAATTCTCCTCCCCACTTGGGTGTTGACTCCCCTGTCTTTCTCAGGCACTCCAAAGCCTCTGATTCCCTTTCCCTGTTTGGGAAGGATTAGATATTATGTACACATATTGGCTGGCACCCAATATGGTGCCAGGTTAAAGTTTAACGGTGAGGATGCCATGAAATAAAGATGGATTGAAAGCCCCTGGAGTATGGTTGCATAATACTTGCTAAGAACATACCTACGTTATTTATATTTCCATTCATTCACCTAAGCAAACAAAATATTCTCACAGCTGTTCCAACCTGCTAATAGAATGGCTTCTATTACCTTCCTTTGATTCTCTCCTGCATAGGCCCAACTCCCTTCCCAGGAACCTCAGTAGTACTGGTGACTTCTCTGCCAAGACTGCTATTGCCCAAGTCAGTGCCATGGCCCCACCATAATTCTAAATAAAAAATCTCCCAAACCCTGGACCCCTCTCTACCCCTGCCTGTCCCGTACTATGGGAAGCCATCCATGTTTAGCAGAATCAGGCTTGACTAAACCATGGGATACAGAGGTCTGACTCCCAGGAACTGGCAGTCATGAGACACTGTTTCAC